>BJBW01004914.1:0-84466 GCA_004320125.1 Scolopax mira
CTCAGTGGTTGCCAGGGAGAGGACAAGGGACAATGGGCACAAGTTGGAACACAAAAGGTTCCACTTGAATATCAGGAAAATCTTTTTCACGGTGAGGGTGCCAGAGCCCTGGAACAGGCTGCCCAGGGAGGTTGTGGAGTCCCCTTCTGTGGAGATTTTCAAGACCCACCTGGATGCAGTCTTGAGTGACATGCTCTAGCTCTGGGCAATCCTGCTTCAGCAGGGGAGTTGGACTAGATGATCTCTATGGTCTCTTCCAACTCTAAAAATTCAGTGAAATTGAGTGAAAAATGGTTTTGATATCTTTACAGTTGCAGTTTCACCCTTATTTATTATAATCTCATTTTGCCTGGTAACTTGCTATGATATCTAGTAAAAGCTATGAGAAAAAATAGGTGTTATCTTGTGAATAAAACATATAAATATTCATGTCAGCCTTTATGTGGAAAGGTTAATACATATTTGCATGAAACTTACCACAGACAATATGCTGTGTTCCTTTGTAGATGGCATATGCAAAAAAAAAAAACCCATGATTTGAATTTCTCTGTAATATATTGATGCAACTTATTAGGACTTTTTTTAAATGTTCCTTTTGTATAACTGAAATTACTAAGATCTGACTTAAAATGATCGAAGGTAGCTTTCTTTACAGTGGTGACAAAAATCTCCATTTTAAGTGTGGTATGTAGACATATGTTGGGATCCTCTGAGGAACGTTCACTTCCCAGTAGCATGAAGGTATTGAATGTCAAGCCTGTCACTGGTTCTTTTGTACATTTTGGACCTTAGGATAGTGTCATATGGGGGAGGAATGAAAGTGAGAGAATGGCAGAGAAATGACTTGCAGGAAGGAGAATACATTTCTCTGGAGACACTGGTATATTTTTAATTGCAGCTGTTAAAAGCCCTTGCCCAACGCAATAGGCTTGGCATGAGGCCTTGCACCAAAGAAGGCTGGTTCTACCTCATCCTCTGCAACCTGAGAGAGGCAGAGGTGGCTGCTGTCACAGTCTTTGCAATCTTCATGCCCTCCATGCTTGGATGACTCGATTGCTTTGTGCAGCTCCTTGCCACCTCCATCATTTTGTGTGTGTGCACTGCACACCCTGGGCAGCCAACTTTGCCATGCCTGTGCTGTCACCTATAGATGTATCAACAGTGGCCTTCTTACTCTAGATGGCATGAGGAGTGAAGGCAGGATCATTAGAGGTGTGCTTTACTTCAGAGGAGAGGGAAGAAAGTAGGTTCTATTAAAGTTGGAATATTTTAAATGAATAGATTTTTTTTTTTATCCAGTATTGCTCTGGTAACTGGCAGGAATCTGAGGCAGATGTTATGAAATTTAAACAATAGTGCCTATCCATTTTCCTACAAACCTAATATAATTTAATGACCTTTTTGTATGCCATTTTAACAAAACTTGAATATCATGATTTCTGTTTTATAAACGCCTACTTTATTCCTCAGCCACTATAATCTAATATATTAATATGGTCTCAGTTGATTTGTAACAGTATTGTTTTTTCTTCATAATGAGAGATTAAACAAATAAATTTAATAAGATAGTCTCATAGAAGGGTGTTATTTTCCAGCAAATAGGATATAATTTTCTGGAACCCTCTCCCCCCAACCACCTTACCTAAAGCATATGCTGGTAGCCAGCAGATCAGCTTTCTTCAAGCTCCTTCAGAAAAGCAAATGCAAAAGCAAAGCAGGTAGAGAGAGACCTAGCCTGTCTTCAATAATGATCGTTAATATAATTGTTAACATTTAATATTTTCTTCCGCAGGGCAAAGTTATGTGTAGGAAGTATTTATTTCCTATGCCTTTGGCTGTATTTTTAACCTTCTTTAGTCCATGAAAATAGAAATGGGTGACCCCCACTGATACCAAGAAGCTAAAGGAGGAATTTTGCTTTCTAATAGTCCTTGTAAGATGTTGTTATGCTCTAGCTCATGTACAGGCTTTTGGTGAAATATCAGCTACTAAAATATTTATTTTATTTTTTAATTTTTTCGTTCTCTATGAAGATATATACATTAGGGCATTCTGACCTATACCCACATGACCATAACATTTGTATCCCCCAGTGGCCATTTGTTCACATTCAGAAAAATCACGGCCCTTTCTCTAACTACTTGTTGAACAGCAAACTGTCAACTTAAAAAAATAAAACCACTTGATGGTATCCACTGGAGATGAAACACTGGAAGCACTTATAAGAACCTTTCAGCACAAGGCATTATTTTATGATTAGATTTTAAATGCACCAGAGTTTTGTAAAACATACCTAACTCTTTCAAACACAGTGCTCTTTTCTGCAGCTTTCATAGAGAAAGGAAAATGCATTTGCTTTCTGGGGAAACCTTTATGGTAAGCCAGCCTGTCTGCCTGCTGAGTTGGTAGGGAAAGAGTGACAGCTTTGAATGACTAGCAGAAAAGTAGCCAGCACTGATTATCTAGACTAAGGGCCAAGGGGAGAGACATAACAGATTGCAACAGCCTTTTCCAGTTTATTTTTTTAATAACGTGGCATAAGTCTGTTTCTTGCTTCTTCTTATTTTCTACCTGAAAAAATTCTTTATGGAAATAGCAGAACAAAGTTACACTGAAACAGTAATAAAAACATCTATAGTATTTAGGAACCTTCTTGTTGGGTGGTAAAAACATGAATTTGCTTTAATAATATTTATAATATTTAACATATTGCAGGTTTCATCATGCCTCTACCCCTCTACTAAACACGATGGAAGAGCTATTGTGTTTATTATTTATCCCATGATTGAGGAAATGCCTTTTAGAGAGCACTTCCTTGTATCCATGCTTTTGTTATGGAACAGGTTTCCTGGACTTGGCTTTTTCCCATCATATATGTGGGGAAAACATATATGTTTTCATAGGTACTATATGGCATCACAGAAGTGGCTAGGAAGCTTCCGTGCTGGAAAGAGAGGAGGCCTGAGAAACAGGAGCAGCAAAACAGACTTTGACTGAATCAAATAGTATAAAGAATGTTTCTTTTCTCTCTGTTAAACTGAAGTTAAACATTTCCGCTTAGTCCAAGCTTGGTGTAATTTAACCTAAAAAAATGAATTGATGTTTTAGTTTTATTCCAGTTGTGGATAAAAGCAATTGCTGAAATGTTGACCTTTTCCATTGGTTAGAAATTCTGATTTCAGTTAACTAACCTATCTTGTAAATGATGCTAAACATATAGGCTATCAATGAATTAGAATATTACTTTAAAAATAGTCTTAATTTGTACAACAAATGTGTTATTCCCAAAGAAAAACGCCAGTGTAATTCTATGCAAGTACATGAACCTGCAAGCATCCTGGCAATGGAATCTGTCTCAGAGGCATTTTCCTTCCCATTTTTCCAGTGATGTACTAATCAGATGACTAACAATAATAAAAGCAAAGTATCAGTTTAGTCAGTACAGGTAAATTTATAGTTGTATTGTTTGTGAAGATAAGACTGTGTGTTTCACACCTACTAGGTAGAAAAGAAGAAGTGAGTATAGGAAAGAGAAAGAAATAGTTGGCATGCAAACATGTACAGTAAAGGTCTTGTTCTTTATTGCAGATATGGGTTGAAAGTACTCCAAAGGACAGTCAAGTTCTAGGGAGATATTCTGAAGAACAGTAATGTAGAGATTCTCTGTTCTGTAAAAAGAAAAAAAAAAGATTTACTGTGATTTTTTCAATATTGATCAAAAAGTACTTTGAGATCAGTAATTCTCTGAAAACTTAAGGGATGCAATCAAAGAAAACATTTACAAACAAGTTTGTTCTTCGATCAAACTGTAATTAATACCTGTTATATATCAACCCTTATATTAAAATTCTTCTGGTTGAATATATTGGCTCTGATGACTTGTAGTAATTTATTAGTTGAAAATTAGGTTTATGCTGAACACTCCAATGACACATTGTATTTGAAAAGCAAGCGAGTTGTTTGATTAATACTGGAAGTATCAGAAGTATCTTATAGATTTGTGCCCCGTGTTCCTATGTTACATTAGCCTGGTGCTCTCTTCTCCTGTTCCTTATAAATAACCTTCCTCCCACCCCAAGTAATATCTTCACATCCTCTGTAACATCTGCTGATCCTCCCTATTCACAGTATCCTTGGCTCTCTCCCATGTCCCCTAAATCCCAGCTGCTGGGGAAGGAGCAGCTTGTATAATAGTTGATTTCAACATAATACTCGTGCTGATTGGGAGACTGAACAAATCTAATAGTTGCTGAGCTCGTACGGCTGCCTTTCCGATAGGGGTCTTAATTTGGGCTTCTGTTTCCTCTGCTCAGATGCCAGTACTCTCAGATCTTTTAGCAACTTTTCTTCTAGGTGGCAGGCTCCCTGTTGACATGCAGGACAGTGGGTGAAGGTGGTGGAAATAGCATGTAGGAGAGTCAGAGAACTGCAAAATGGTCAGGCAGTTCAGTCACAGATATTTAGTCTCCTCGTCAAAGGAAAATTTAAAAGGAGAATGAAGTAGAAGCAAGGGAGCATCTTTTATGTGTGTATGTCCAGGTTCACCAATGGACTCCAGATTAATGGTACTGACGTGGCTCCAGTCAATTCAGTATTTCTGAATTTACTCTAAAGCAACCCCGTTCCTCCCAGCCCATCTGGAGCTACCTTCAATACACCCTTCTCTTGTCCTACAAATGACTCCCCCTGCCCATGCTCCACTGTCCCACAGTGCCCCTAATCCCTCCAAAGCCCTGCCCCCACCCTTGGTTCACTTACCTATTCCAGACTCCCAGTTCAACCCAGAGCCTCCCATGGCCCCAGCCCTTTCTATAGGAGTCTCATGAGCTCAGCACCCCGTACCCATCTGCCTCTTTCCCCAGGCAGGCCCAGGCACTGGGGTTTACACCACTATGTCTGAGCTGGTGCCTTGCCATTACAATTCTGGATTTGTTCCCGATAGTCACTTGGTCTGACTCATTGGCTGCTGTGACAGCTAAGAGTGTCCCTTTCCTGGGGCTCCTTGACTTGCTAACAAAGATATTGATGTTAGAAGTGATTACTGCAGGCACAGAGACCTGTTACAGAGCAGAAATCTACGCTGGAATAGAGGTGAGCACTTGAGCTTATAGGGCTTCTGTGGTGATCCCGAAAGAGGAGTGCTTGCTTTCCAAGAGAATACATAATGGCTTGACAAGTTTTATGCAGCAAGGGGAAGGCCAAGAAGGGATATGATTGTTCTCTATAAATATATCAAGGAGGTCAACAGCAGGAAAAAAAGAAGAGCGATACAGTCTAAATCTAAATAATCTGGCCATGAATAAATGTGGGTTGCAATGCAATAGGATGGTTTTTTTCACCATCAAAGACTGAGGCTCTGAAACAACACTGGAAGAGCAGTGGAATCAAAAATAACCTGCCTAGGTCTGGGTGGCATTTGTCACCTCATGACTAACTCTGGGAGAGGCTGAGCAGCACTGGAAGCCTGGTGCTGGGCAGGCACCACCAGCACTCCAAATTCTCATCTGTCATGCACTGCCACACGCTCCCGAGCCCGCCAGAGCCAGGGGAAGTGTTCTAGATGGTTCTTAATAAATGCCTTGAACACTAATAATATCACTTTACTTTGTGGTGCATCTATCTATTAATGTAACCTGCTATCATCTTTGCCGCCTTCTTTCCAGCAGCTGTGAAATGATTTGATGGTTTTAATTATTTTTCATAATAACCCCCAAATTCCTCTCTTGATTAGCTTGCTAGATGAGATTTCCATTTAGTACATATTCTCTAACTTGGTGTTTGGTTTCCCTGCTAATTATCTCACATTTTTTGTGTGTTAAGCTGCATTTGCCATCTGCTCATCCAGTCACAAAAAAAATAATGGAAAACCTTTTGAATCCGATTGCATTCTCTTAATTACTGGCTCTGTCTCCAGTTGTGTTATTACCCACAGATTGGAAGATCTTGGGCCAAATAATTGATAAAAAACAGTAAGATTTCTTTGATTTTGGCTGAGCCATGGTGACACATACCGAGATCCTGATCTTTCACTTCCTACTGTTGTATATTTTAAGTTCCTCGTCTTTCCAAAAAAATAAACGTCTGAGTCACGCTTCTCTCCATTTTCATATACAGTATTGACGCTGCCTTTCCCACACTTAGACCAAGCTCCTGCTGTGAATGAGTATTTCATTTAGCTGTTCTCCGAGTGTACTCTCTCCAGGGAATTTATATGAACTTAGTGGTACTTCCAAAGAGCTTCAATGCTTCAATAAACATGAACTGAGCCACCATATATGCAGTGACTCTGCATATATGAACTTCTGCAGATGTTTTGCAATGCCAATTCTTACAGCATTTTAAAAAACACCTTTAAATCCTCATATGTATCTTTTCTTCTTCCTTTGTGTCTATTGGTATTTTTTTTGCAGCTTCTCAGTATTTCTGTAGACTATCTTGGTCTAATTATTTTAAGCTTGCACTTTGCTTCTGTGGTGCTTGTTACCGTCTAGTACTTGTTACTTTACTTGATAAAAAATATGTTGTCTGTGAGTTGGTCTCTTCAGTCCCACATTCTTGTTACTGAGCTCTTTCTCACAAAGCCCATTCTTATCCTTTTTTCCTGTCTGTATGTTTGCAGGTCTTTTGCTAGCTTTTAGGTAGGAAAATCTCTTTGTTTCTTGATAGTCTTTTTTATTTCCAAACCAGCCGAATTGAATTTTGGAGCTATTACAGTAGGAAGACCTATCATGTAAACTACACTGAGCTGTTTCTTTCCACTGTGGAAAAGTGTTTCATATAAGCGTAACCCTTGTAAATTGTTAGTTTGAGCAGTGTGACTGAAATGTTGTGGCAAGGACACGAAGCCACAGGGAACACAGGTTTATTGCAACATTTGATTTTGTGCATCTGCAATAGTAATACCCTTTTCAAAGGCCTTTTTAAAAGCAGACTTTGGGCTTGTAGTCAGCTGGACAAGCAAGCCAAAGAACTGCTTTAAAACCATCTGGATTTCCTCGGGGCTATCAGTTCTTTTGTATTCCAAATTATTATTTCAACAGTAAGATGCCATTGATCTCGATTTTTCTGCTTAACAAAAAGAAATACCAGTTGGATGGTAGTTGTAAGCATTGCAGTCAATGCCTGCAACACGAGGCAGTGCTAATTTGGGGATTTACCTGAAGCTGTGTTTGAGAGATTATGTCATCTCCCTTCTCAAATGCAATTTAACTTTTTCACATGAATACTTCTCTTTTCCAATTTTCTTAATTTATTTACGGTGCAACTTATTAGTGGATTAGCATAGTCAGAATATGTATATCTTAATTGTCAGAAAATGAAGTTAAGAGGAGAGAATAGATATTCTTAAATTTCCTTTATTTTTCCTGTGTGCGCATTTAAGGATCTCATAATCTGGACCAATTTCAAAGCAGACACATTTCAGAAATTGTACAAAAGAAACAATTTATTGCTGAAATCAGTGTCAATATTTAGCTGTTTGCTTTCGTAGGCTTTGCTTCCTGTGCAATTGTATGAAAGCATATAATTTCACACCCAGAATTTTACTTTATTTTTGCGAAAACTCATTTATTTATTTATTTATTTTCATGCTGTGGGATCAGATGGAACTAAAATTACAACCCTAGAGAAAATCTTCTATACCTTCAGAACATGGTAAGATTAAAAAAAAAAAAAAGTAGAAACGTTTCATGAATATTCTCAAAGTATTCCAATTCCTCCACGTGGTTTAGATGTTAAATGAATTTTGGTTTGATTATTATTGACGGGATAAAGCTAGACTAGACAATTTATTACGTAAAACTACATGTAAGCCAAAGCATTTAAAAGCCTAACAGATAGATTCATGTTATTACTAGTGCATCATACAATTAGTTCAGGAAGGCTGTACAGTTATTAGAAGAGCCTGGAAACTTAATGAAGAATTACATACATTGGAAAACGTGTTTATATTCAAAATTCATCTTAGCCAATGTTACTCCTTACTGTTTTTCAACCACATCTGAAGTGCAATAGCTTTTGAAGTAATTGTCTAGTTACATCATCCAATAACTGAAATATTTTAAATAGGAAAACTTAGATAAATAGTGCTGAAAAATAGCTATGGCAAATCATGTTGCTCTCTGTTGTTTGGGTTTTTTTAAGGATGAAGTATTAAATCTGACAGACAGCTAATTTCACACCTGTGCATGTCTGTTTTCTGTTGATTAGTAATTCAGTGGTGTTTCTGTGATTATGACAATTTAGCATTATAGACTAGTTGTTTATGACATTTATTTATGAGGAACTTGTGTATAATTATTTATCATTTTACTGTTGAAATCTGGATCATAACTTTTTCAATACTTGTCTCTTGCAAGTAATTCAATGTTATCTTCTTGTTAATAATAATCACCTTAGTTTCAAATTTTCAGGAATTTACCCCTTAGTTACATCTTGTAAATAATTTGATGGGGGCCAGTAGAATTCTGGAAATCATACAATGTGCATGTTGGTAATCTTTAAATTCCTGCAGATAACCTCACCTGGGACACTGTTTAGAGGTTCATCAGCAGAGTTTAATATGGTCATCTAACAGAAAAGGCTGCATGAACAACAAACTTCTCATGAAGCAAATTTTCTCCCATTTAAATATTCAGACAGAAAAACAAACTGAGGGTGACAGTTTCTTGGCAAAGACAATGAACACTGGATCGTAAAGAGAAACTGCTCAATTAATCTGTGATTTTTCATTTTTATAAATGTAAACTTCCTTCCACTATCTTGTTAGGAAGTAGAGACAATTTATTTTTTTTATTATTTATTTATTATTATTCGAAGACTGAAAGAGGCAGTTAGAGTAAGAACTTTATTCAATGGATGGTGGTTCTGAACAACAGAAAGAAACTAATTTCAGGCACTTGATAAGGACTAGGTTTTTTTCTGGACTCTTGCTTTTTTACTGTCTTGAAAGTGATGTGTAATTATATAATTTCATCTTACATTTGGCACAACAAAAAGATTAATTTCCAAAAGACATTCAGATGGTGCTAGCAACAGTATCTTGCCCTTAGGCTAAACTGGTCAATAAAAGTTTACTCCAGTGATGTCAATGCCAATGATTTCAACTTAATTAGCCAACTATAGTATACATTAATTTAATCTTGAGAGTTTTCTGAGGTTTTTAATATTATTAATAATGACGTCTAAAATACTTGCAAGGCTTGTGTTGAGATTCCCATTTCAGTGATATTTAAGAACCAGACAAAAGCATCCTATATGAGTTTTGGGTGTTTGCACTTCAGGTTCCTCGAAGTTTCTAAGGAATGCATAGAGGTCTGTGATACTTAGCAGTTACAACTGTGGCTTAGTGTGTGTTAACAATTTTTATTTTGACCTTAGGGCTTCTTTTGACAATTGTGCTCTGTACATAGACTCCTAATACTGCAGATCTGGACTTCCTTGTAGCTAACTATTAAAGAAATCACCAGACCATTAAAAAAGGATAAAGGAAGTGAAGGTCAAATCAGGGACAGGGAATACTAGGTTGCTCCAGTAACCTAAAAGGTGAGATTGGCTGAAAGAGGTATATGTTGCTGTGTACATGATGTATTAAAGAAGGAAAATGTACTCACACAGTTGAAATGAAATAATTAATTTAAATCTGTTCACACTTTGCTTTTGGCTATTTAAGGTTGAATTTATGAATGCTTCTGCAAAAAGATCAGACTATTTTTTAGTTCTTGAATTCCATCTCATTTTTTGCTTCATGAAATATTTTTGGACTCTCAACTCCTATTTCTTTGTTGCAATTTTACATCTTTTTCTCAAAGGATGTATCTCCAGTTCTGATTATTGTTCATTTAGTTGCAACTGGAATTTGGGGGGGATTAAGGAACGTTCACTATGGAAAACTTCATCCATAAATAGTTTCCAGATCTGCCCAACTTTTCACCTTGTTCCATCTTAGGGGCTTTGTAAAGGTGTGGTTGATTATTTCACCCAAACAAGTTCGGAGCTTGGAGGTGAAGTTAGCAGTTGTTTTACAGAAAATTGCAAAGTCTTTTTTTTCCTGTTTAACTCACTGGAAAGTTTCTACTACTCCAAATAAGTCTTTATTTTCTATTGTAAAAGCTAAAATTAATCACTGTTATTTTGAGCTTGGGTTTGAGTCCTACAATGAGCTCTTTGTGCCTTTGTAATGGTTATGACAGATATCACGTTTATATATCCTTACAGAGGACATATAAAGTGCTCTTATAAACAAGCCTTGCTCCCTTCAGCCTGTATTTAAGAAGGAATCCATAGTGGTTTCCTAATCAGGATATTAAAAAAGGCTTATACCACAGATAAGTCCTTGAGCTATGGTCTCTAGCTGTTGGGAGACATTCCCTGGCACATCAGAGTTCGCTGCTGTAACCTCCTCGAGTAGTCACTTGACACGTGAGGTACCTACACGTTTGGGACTGAACCAGTTCAAAGCTTGAGTTGTGTATCACAGTCCTTTTGGGTTTGAGTGCCCTTTTATTAGGATCTCAGAAGTGTATCTGCAGCAATGAATTCTGGCTGCACGCTGGGCTGCATCAGTACAGCTAGTAGGTTAAAGGGAGTGATTATTCCACTCTTTTTGGCACTTCAGATGCTGCAATTGGAGTAGTGCCCTGTTCTCGCCCCTGACACCCCCCCAACCCAGTATAAGAGAGACATAGACAAATTGGAGTTTGTCCAGAGGATGGCCACCAAATGGGTAGGGTACTGGAGCACATGATGCGCATAGAGACCTGGATTTGTTCAGCATGAAGAAGAGAAAGCTAAGAGGAGAACAGAGCTAATTGCTGTCCTCAGCTCCTGAATGGGTCATTACAGCCAGATGGAGCCAGACTCTTAATGGACATGACAGTGAAAGAACGGGGAGGGAATGAATAGATGTTGCAGCAAGGGAAATTTCAATTAGGCACAAGGAAAAAACTCTTTGTGGTGAGGGTGGTCAAACACTGGAAGAGTTGCCTAGAGAAATTGTTGATTCTTCTTCCTGGTGGATTTTCAAAATTTGCGTGGGTATGTAACTTTGAAGCTGGCAGTAATCTGAATTGAGGGATAAACTCTAACGACTCAGGAGGTCTCTTCTAACCTGTGCTGTTCCAAGTGTTGATACACATTACTGATTCCACACAAAGAACATCATTCAGTGGTCTTGCCCAGATGAGGATACATCCTGGACTTGGTATTTCCCCTTTCCAAGAGTTACATCATTTTTTTGCACACCCTTTGTATTTCAAATTACCACCTTACATCTGTTTGTCAAGTCAATTCCATTTAAATACTTTTGAAATTTGATTCCTATATGAGAGAAAAGGAGGAAAAAGGAGTGAAAAAATCCACTTAACCTTCAGATACCAGAGTATCAGAGTACGTAACCTACTCTGTAACTCTGCTGTCCCGTTGAATATTTTTTGCCATTTATCTGTTTGGTTCTTTGCTCATGCCCAACTTGGATTTGTACTATTTTTACTTGTTCTTATGAGGCTCTAAGGTTGTTGGTGAAATGTCTTAAAATGAGGGAAGTGAAAGAAGAGAGAGAAAAGAAGACAGAAAGTAGAGGCATGGTGATAGATAGCCTGGCTAGTTTTGCATTAGTATGCTGTTGAGGTTTGACCCTGAGCCTGCTGAACTCCAATGACACTTGCATTGACTCCAGAGGGAGTTTGGAGCAAGCCTCTGGTGCAGATTGACTTCAGTTTTTTATTTCACAGCGCTCTCTCTCCTGCTCTCACAATTTTTTTTAGCACCAACCTTTCTGTCCTTGGTGTTTTTCATAAAGATGCGATGATGATGATTAGGGGTGGTAAGTTTCTTTCCCTCGGCTGCGAGGAATATGACTCACTTTAACCTTTGAATGTCAAAGACTAGAAAATAAGTGTAAAAATGAGGAGAAAAACATGTAGATTTGCTCTTTGTAAACACATCTTCTGGTCTTTTTTGGACTCATTCAGGGTATTTGGACTCTCTGCTTTGATACTGTGCATTGGAAATATGTATCAGCAGTGTGCTGAAGCAGATCTGTTTTATTACTGTGCTTATGAATTCTCCTCTGAAAAGAAAGTATTTGTGTTCAGATCACAAAGAGAAACATTAACTTTTTTTTTTTCTTTCTTTCTTGAGAGGTTTGTATTTTGCTTTTTATTGCTTCAGTTATTTTTGTTTTCCCATTAAAATATTTGATTGTCTGGTCTCATAATTCATTTCTGAAATCTCTTTTGGCTTGGTTAATGCACATGTAATGTGTAAACTCCATATGGAGAAGGATCTGATGTGCAAGCACTGTGAATAGGTTCTGGCATTGCTTTGAGCATGAACCTTACATTTTTATCTGGGGAAAATAATGGGCTCTTAGTGGTCGCTTTATGCATTTGGTTGTATGTCAGTTAATTTGCTCAAAAGGATACAAAGTTTGCTGCCAGGTTGTTTGATTTTCTTCTGCTTTAGGCTCATTCTATTTTAATAGTGCCTATTCTGTATTCTGTTTTTATTTAAAGTTCTTTCAGTATCTGCCCTTTTCAGGGCTACTCATTCCCATCGCTCCGACCAGCATCTCACAGGCAGTTGTTTTTTCCATTGTATATTACCTATTCTCCAAAACTCTAGTAGACCTCTTTTTCTTCCTAGCCCCAAGGCCTGATCCTAGGCAGTAAAAGGCCATTTGTTATGAATACTCCAGTTAAGTAAAGATTCAAGAAAGCTGAAATTGTAAACGCAAGGGGGTCTCATCTTGAGTGCAGTCATACCCTAAGTGATCAGCAGTGGGAGGCAGGCAGGAAAGGAGGCTCGTGCACTCAGCCAGTGCTTGTAGAAATAGTTTCAGAGGGATGAAATAAATTTATTGGCTATATCCACACCAGTTATAAATGTTATTACATTTTTCAGTACATTCTGCATGATGAACTGACTACTGGTAGTAATTTTTGTATATATAATATTGTTCAGAAGAAGAAAAAAGGTTTTGAGATAGACAGGTATGTGTGTGTATGTATATGTGTATAATTGCATGCTTTTCTCTTGATTGCATAACTTTAAATTATTTTTCTTTATTTCTTTTATGGCTGTTCATGGAAATGGGCCAAAACAATACCCAAGGCCAAATACAGTTGCTTTCTCTTTCTGCTGTACTACTTGTCAGCACTCAAAATACTGTAAGAAACACAGTGTTTTGGTGTAGTGTCATTTTGATTATTTTTTCCACTTCATAGCTTCAAACAAAAGGTTGTAAGAAGCACCTAGAATGCTTTGTGGATTTCACTTGGTTTACTTGGATTACACGAATAGAGCTCTTACTGCAAAGGCAGACTAACAAAGCATCCCTGACTTATTTCATTCTTATGATGGTGACTGCTCAAGGGACCACCAGTCAAATTGCCATCTCTAAGACAAGTCAGAAGTGCTGCCCAAAATTAGGCCAACAGCATTCTTAGAAATATAAAAAAGGATGTAAGGGTATAAATATTCTGCTCTTCCTGGCAGTCGAAGGGTTCAGGTCGTGTATGTTATTCAGTGTGGGGCACTTAAAACTTTAAGATATGGTTAAGTTGGAAAGACTCCAGGCAAAACCAACAAAAATGAGATGAGTATTAGCAGCCATGACTGTGAGGAAAAATTGAAGGCTTAGAAGACCAAAAAACAAGACCTGAAGGAAACAATGAGTATCTGAATGAGTTATTTTTTCAGAAGTGCATTAAAAGGTTTATTCTCCATTTGTATAGTCAAAAGCAATACCTGCTTGGACTACTTAGGAAAAATCTTTCCAACTGCAAAGACAGTTTAGCAGCAGAGAGAATTTACCCGAAGAGGGTTATATTTCCTGTCATCAAAGGTTTTAGATAACATCTTTAAAACAATTTCTGTGTGTAAATCTGAAATGTGCTTAGCAGAAGAAAAGCCTAGTTGGTTTTTGTAGGTGTCTTTCAATAACTTTCATGGGTGACATGAATATAACTTTCAACATGGAGCAGGAGATCTCCACAGGATTTTCTCCAGTATCAGTGTGGAACCAAGAGGTTGTGAATGGGAGAATCTTGGCAGACATGATAAGAGCTTGCAGTATATCCCACGGTTCTGTCGTGTTGATGGTTCAGCTGATGGTATAGTGCAATGGAGAGGTATCAACAGGAGGAAAAAGCTACAGATGAAGACAAAAGGTGTCGGAGAAAAAAATAGACATGAAAAGAGAAAACATAGTTCATAATACAGTCAGCTTTTATTAGCTATTATAGACAAGCTTAGATACAAATATTGGATTAAAATCCTGAGAATTATTAAAAGTC
This sequence comes from Scolopax mira, assembly GCA_004320125.1. NCBI lineage: Eukaryota > Metazoa > Chordata > Aves > Charadriiformes > Scolopacidae > Scolopax > Scolopax mira. The sequence goes on from BJBW01004914.1 coordinate 14,295, forward strand.
TCACAGCCTTAAAGTTTAACCTTGCTTTTCAGTTGCACTAAATCTCAGTATAATGGACGGCTCCTCTATGTCTCTGTGAGTGTTGCAGAGTTCTCTTTCACTAACATCAGTAAAATGATGTAAAGAGACGTTGATGAAATACTGTCAGAAACAGTTGTGTTTCTTGCCATTACAACCAAAATCTAAATTGCTAAATTTCCTCACTGGAATTTGATCTATGTTTTTATTGCTTTTAAAATTATTATTATTTTGCATAAAAGAAGGGGGGGAAAGGAAACCAGGAATTGTTTTCTGCAAGGCCAACTGTATTTCTCTTTGAAACAAAAATAATTTCCAGTTTTCATCTGATGCATTGAATTCTAGATTCAAATAAGCAGTGATATTCAGTAATCATATAACAATATAACAGTATATAACAAATTATATATATTTTTTTTTGCCACTTGGTAAATAGATTTAGACAGGAGTGGGAAGTGTGTAGCTTACATGGGTACGTTGAATTTTAATTTATTCATAACTGTAATTTTGTATCTTTCATCTGGCCCATATATCTTTTTCTTTATCAAATTGTGTATTGTAAGATCTACTCCTTATAGTAGATTTTATTGTATTTTCACCAGCCATATAAGGAAAGCATATACAAAACAAGGAAAGGTGAACATGTTTAGCAGAATAATTTATGTCCAATTTAAAATTGAACGTTGAATACAGCTTTTTATAGAAAGAATGTTGGCCTTTGTATGTCTGGGTTATTATTTTTAGTTTTACTTATCATTTAGGTTAGAAAAGAAAAGCTATCAAAATAAAATTAATTTAATATTGGGGGAGAAAAAAAGAACTTGTGTCTTTGTGATAAATTTGTTTCTTCAAAAGATCTTTCTTATGACCTCTTTTGTCAGCAAGTTCTTGTATCTGGGAAGATTATTTCTGTTGGCTAGACAATTTCAAAATGATAGAGTGAGATTAATAATATAAATACAGGTTTTCCTTGTTCTATTGATTTATTGGGTCCCAAATCTCTGAACACTTGCCTGTCTTAGTCATTTTACTTTTGAGAGCAATGACAAAGAAGTTACTCACATATATGAAAGTTTCGAGAATAAGCGTCTTTGTTAAGTGCAGCTGATTAGCAACATATTAAAAAGAAAGAACCCCATCTGTGAAAGTATCGTTATAATACTTTAGACAAATCAGATATTTAGAGGCATAATCCATTACTAGGAACTGTGAGAAGGAGAGGCTTAAGAAATATCTTTGTCTGAAATGTGGTAATGTCCCTGGTCCCATTCCATCACAACATACAGTAGTTTAAGCATTTTTGATGTCATTTTACCCAGCATGGGCCTACAAAAGTTACCTTCCTGAGGGTAAGATTTCACGACTCCCTTGAGCCAGGCTATGGGCTGGCCAGTCCTAAAAAGAGCAGTCTTGGTCTGCCCACATTCAGCCACACGTTCCCTCTTCCCTTGTGCCCTACATTAGCACTATTGTAGACTGTTATAATTGATGGGAGATGTGGATCAAGGGACTGGTCTTACTAAGACTTAATTTTTTTCATTTTTTTTTTGTCTGAATAGCAAGTTTCACGTGGGTCAGCAGACTCATTCTCATTGCAAATAGGCAAACTGTGTACTGCGTTCAGTGGTTGGGGCTCCCTGCTTCCAGAAGCATAGGGAGAAATTGGAAGGAGTCTAGCAGAGGGCCCTCTGGTCAGAGTAGTTGAAGGAGCTGGGCTTGTTTAGCCTGTTGAGGTGAAGATCCATAGTGGACTACAGCTATTTGAAGGTGAGTTACAGGCAGGATGGAACCAAGGTCTTTTTGGCAGTGTGGGGTGATATAAGAAGGAAGACTGGCCATGAAGTGCAGGCTGAGAGATGCAAGTAGGACCATGTGAGGCTGATGCAGCACTGGAGCAGGCTGCCCACTGAGGCTATGGAATCTCCATCTGCGGTGGCTTTCAGGACATGGGTATCGAAGCCCCAGCTGAGCTGGACTCGTGTTGGTGACAGCCCTGCTCAGAGTGGGAGCCTGAACAGCAGACCTCCAGAGGTCACATACAATGAACCCTCACTCCTTTCTCTTGCTGTGAATGTTATTGTGAAGATGTAGCCTAAGTCTAAGACCACTGACAACATGAGAAAAAGGAAAGGTAATTAAAAAAAAGCAATGTATTGATTAATCTCATGCTAATAGAGGTTTCTAAGGCAGGTTATGTGCCTGTTTCTTTCCACTAGTTGGCAAATCATTTAAGACTAGTTTAGATTTTGAACATGAATAACGTGACACCCAACCTTAGGTGCAGTGCATCTCAGCCTAAACAATGTCATTTCACCTGATGGAGTGGTAACACTTTACACTTTTGTCATATCCCTCATTGCTGTCATCTGACCCCAGAACAAAACTTTTAATTAGAAAACTTCCAAATTAGTTGGAAGAGTTGTTTAGTATTGAGCTATCTTCCAGAAAGATCATTTCTACCAAGATACATTAAGTTTGTTACAGAGGAAAAAAGTTGAAATAAGTTTCAAGACATAGCTTTTTTACAGGATTTAAAAATTTCTGTATTTCTGTAGAATGCAAACCTATAAATATCTAAGTGTGATGTGCACGTTTTGTATTATTTTGGTCTTGGAAACTTAGGACATGCAATCTCTCAACAATTACCATGGAATATATGGATAGAAATAGACCTAATTATTTCTCTCTCTCAAACACAGAGACACACAGAGGCTCTGTGGAAAACAGTGCTCCCTACAACCCCCCTGCCATGTTGTTCACGTGTCTTGTAGAAGTGGTTGTGTTTTGATTTGTCACTCCATCTGAATGTGTCAAGCACAACAAAAAGGGTATCTAGTCCACCCCCACAGCAGCAAACTACAGGGGAAATTCGTAAACAGGGGCTCACTGGTGAATCATCCACATCCACAAAGTCTGCTTCTTACCAGTGGAGAAAGAGGCACTGCTGTCAGTCCAAAATGATTCCCAGGCTCTGGAAAGCATACATTGATGAATTAAAACAAAATACTCCCACCCCCGACCTCTCCCCGGGGATGCTGAGGCAGGGGAAGAAACATCTGACTCTCCCATAAACACGGGACCTTAAACAAATACCTGAAAGAAGTTCCAAAGCAGCAGTGGTCTGGGGGGGACTGTCCTGACACCTGTCTAGCTTTTGGACAACTTTCTGGCACCAGTCATAGCTACAAGCCTTATTTTGCAGTTAAACTATTTACCCTGGGGCAGATTTGCAATATTGGCACTAATTTATGTGAGCGAGGAAAAGAAGGAAGCTATTAATTTGTACTGTTGATGGGGACCTTTGGAAGGTGGTGTTTAGATCTGCCAAAAATGTCAGGCAGGCTCTTTGGATTGTAAGAAGCCAGTGAAGCAGTTGTTAACAGGACGCAGAGGATCAGCTAAAAGTCACAAGTTCAGAAACCAAGCCTCAGCTTGTTCTTCCTTATCAATCAGGATAATAAACTGCACACAGACAGGCAGCCCCTCTCAGTAAAAGCTCAGAAAGTCTTTGAATTAAAAATGAAAAAAAGATCTTCTGAGCTGCTTTCTCTGCACCACTTCAGGTCGAGGCAAGTGCGTTTTTCACCCAGCAGTGAAAGAAACTGACCTTTGTTACCTGAGACTGGGCTTTTCATGCTTTTCCCTGGTGATTTTTCTCAAGCTTGCTCTTGGGGTGTTGTCTGCAGTTTGTCAGATCTGTTTGGGGACACTGGTGAGTCTCTCAATGACAGCTCAGCTGCGTGTTTCCCGGTGCTGAACGGCATCAGAATGAATTCCTCTCTAGCATGCCACTGTATGCTGCTTTAAAAGTTGTGATCTGCAGAGTTGCCTGGATAAAAATAATTTTTCTCGTTCCTTTCCCTCATGAACACTGCAACCTCTGGCAATAGTAAAAAACAATTATGTAGGGCTAAGTACTGTTATAACAGTGGATTACGATGGGATGGTGTGTCTTACCTGTATGAAGAAAATATTTCTAAAGAACTTGCAATGTCCAATGTCACAGTGGCACTATAAAGGACAGTCTACTCAGTGTATGTGTTTCATATTTTATGTTTCTTGCTTTTTTTGGCCTTCGAGTCAAGATCACAGCTAAAGCCCAATCTCCCATTTCTCATTCAAGGCCAGAGATAATTTCAGCAAGATTTTGAAATAGATTTCTATGTACCAGGCATGTTAAACTGCTTTTTGTACTGAATTTATAGAAAAATGTGTACACAGGCATATGTGTGTCTGTGCCTGCATATACATATATTTCCTCCAGCGTACTTGTTGTTGTTAGAGATGTCATTTTTCAGCTGAGTGTTAAAATAGAGATTTCAGAGATTTCTGATTTAAAATACATTGTGCTGTTTTGTTCTAGTAGGACTTTTTCAATTGTATCAGAATTATCTGCTGACTTAGTTACATTCTCTGTGATTTCAATTGATTCTGGTATTTGGATTCCAAACAATAGCTTTGTTCTGCAGCTTTATATTATCACCTGAAGCAGCTCAATCTCCAGGGATACTTTAAAATATTTCCTCCGTGTGTGTATATATTTGTACATTATGCAAAAAAATTTTGAAGTCAGCCAACTTCCAAATAGTGGAGTGTGAATAAAATAGTAATCCTATGCTTAGAGACCTTCTGTTTGTTATGATGGAGTTTTATTTCCTTCATTTCTATACTTGAATATTTTGCAGAGTATAACTGCACATTGACTGTTTGACTTACTTCTCTTACCAGGGAGGACTTGGAAGTCTTTTATGAGAATGGAATATAATAACTCTGTCACTGTTACAGTTTGCATCTTCCAGTAATAAAATATTAGGAGGCTTAAACTTTTTATTTGAGTGAGTGTTGTCATTGCAGTATTGTACACCTACAAATACAAAAAAAAGTCATGTGGAAGCAAAAAGTCCTGCCACGTTCAGCTGGAGTTGATGAAGGTGATAGTTATAGAAACATAACTAGACATTTATATAGTTCTATTTTAAAATTCTTCTTGCAAAACCTCTTCTTTGAAAGTTATTTCTAACTTTGTGTTATTTCAAACTATTGGGTGCTGAAAATGGAATTGCATTTTTCATGCTAACTGAGTTCTCTAAGTTTTGTTATATTTGGATGTTAATTGTGATACATCTTCAAATTAAGAAACTGCAATTTTTCTCTTTTTCTTTGCAGAGTCACAGTGTACACTTTGTGGGGAGCCTGAAGGTGAGCATATTTTCCTACTACTATTTTTCAAAGCAGATAGGGGTGAACATGTGACTTGACTCACATTATACACATGTACCGTAGATTGTAAATGGTATCTGAATGATGAGAACCAATAAGAGACATTCTTCCCTATGTTAGATACCAAAAAATGAATTGAATTAAGCTGAGTAAAGCACAGTACATGCTCCAGGCAGGAAATAATCTCTAAGGACAAATATTCCACTAGGGCAAAAATAGAAATATTTACTTCTTGTTCTTTTGTGTGTTTTTCAAACTAATTTGAGGTAAGGGAGAGTGTGAAGACACATTTAAGGACGTCATTTTGAGGATGGAAAACAAAAAGACTGGACATTAAAGGAAAATGAGAAAATGTTTTTCTATTTGATATTACATTTGCAGAGAAGTGAGAGAGGCTAACACATTCTAGCAGGTGAAGTGAATAAATATTGCTTCTGAAATAAAGGTAATTAAGCAATAACTGTTATGCAGTGCAAATATGTGTCCACGTGAAGGTGTTTGGTGGTTTGTTTGGTTTGGTTTTTTTCCAAGTGACTAATTAAATGCCAGGGTGAGACCCACAATTTACCTAAATGAACACTGAAGCAATGAGATTATGATTTTTAAAGTAGGCCGTTATTGAGGAAAAACTCTCTAATTCATTTATTTATTAACATTGGTGCTATTATAAAGAAAATGTCAGAAAGCTGACCTTACTTTTAAATCAACCACCTGGATTCTGTCTAAGAAACATAGTCTGAAATAGCAAATGTAAATGCCGAGGCAAAGTATATGGCTCTTCCCAAAGACATTCATCTTGAGTATTTTCTGAAAAACAATTTACATTTCTAATGTTTTATAAATTTAGGAGGGAGAAGTTATTAAGAGATGAAGCCCAGAAGTGAAAGGCTTGAGACCTTGCAACTAATGCAATAACTCAGTAATTTAAGTATTAGTTATCTGTTTCTCCTTTGTTATCTGCTGACAACTAATTGTTTTAGATATTTGTTTTGACTTTACATTCCTATTAAAATAAACAGTCAAAATTTGTTAATTTTCTTTGTCCTTTAATTGATAAATTTATAATAGCACAGATACACGTATGAAAAGGAAAAAAAAAAGATAAGTGCTTGTTTGCCTTTCATGAGATATTCCTTTCTTAGTGAGGTTGTCCAACTTTAAAGTTGTGCATTGGATTAATTCTGTTATACTGCATGCTTTGTAACTGCTTTATAACAATATTTCCCCTATCTTTTCATTGCTGTTCTTTCATACCTTTTCAGCTTAGCAAATTTTAATAAATGTACATAGACTTTGTAAAAAGGGAACTCCAAAAATAAGCAGTAATAAAAATGTTTAACCTTTACATGACTAAAAACCCACAATCCAAAGATGATTATACGTATTGGTGTGGGAACAGACCTCAAGAACATAATGTTCACATTTTAGCTGAGTAGAAATGAACTTTCCCAGGAGTGAGCGTCTCCTGGATCACCATACTCTCCCCTCAGACATAGTATTACTAGAATGTTAATTATTAATTCTCTGCCTCATTTTTGAAAGTATCGATGTTATTGTCAGCTTAGATTACTGACAAGACTTAGAATCTTAGGTTTTTTAACTTTGCCAGATGAGCAAAATTTCTGATCTAAGACTGAACATTCACAGAATGGGATTTCATGAGGAAGAAAAAGTTGTTCAATACACGACTTTAGTTTTTAAAAGACCATTCTTAAAAAAACTTACCATCTTTTTCATGTAAATAAAAACCAAAAAACCAACAACTCAAACCTCAAAAAATATAGTTTTCCTTGGGAACATTCTTAAAATTCTTAGTTTCATGTAAACTAATTGAGTTACTTAGAACAACTAAAAAAATCAACTTTTTGCAATGTTTTAATTAGAATTGCTGACTTTTCTATGTATTCTTCTTCAGAAATTTGAGATACTCTTTGGCTTATAATTTGTATTTTTGGTATCTGAGGCAAATTCAAAGAATATCAATTAATGGTAGATAGCATTTACTTCCAGGTTCCTTTTCCTCATCCTTTTCAGAAAAAAATCAAAGTTCACTAAGTATATTAATGTACTTTGAGATGAATTTGCAAAATTGTAGTATGGAGACACATTGGTGTAGGCCTCCTATATTTGTTTCCAAAGTGGTAAGCAGAAACTCATTCATGAAATAGTAGATGTGGAGAAAGCTCCCTGGATTGAGAGAGAAGAAGATAGGGCTTCACATCTTAACACTTCGGAGTTCCTCTGGAACTGTTTGTGCCATTTATCAAAAACAGGCTGCTACTGGTGAGTTTCTGAACACCTAGAAAAAAAGTGGTTGAATGCAAGCCTGTTGCAAGCCACAAATTCCGTTTGTCAAATTGGTCAGCTGAAGTCTTCAGTGGTTTTGTGATGATTCATCCTTTATCCAGCCATCACCCTTCCTTTCAAAACCAGCAGTTTAGCCTTGGATTATCAGTATTTCCAAGCGTAATAGGAAATGGCTCTGTAAAACTGGACTTTTTGCTGAGGGCACTTTGCAAAGTTTTTAGGAGTTAGTGTTGCACTTTGGTAGCAAGTGCATTTATCTGCATACATGTTGTTGCACTGGTGTGGGACAATGGAGGTACACAGTTTGTAGAGTGAAAAAATATCAGATTTGAGAGGGTGATATAAATTATTAGAATACAGATTTCACATTTCAGTGTTTTGTCTGTGGGATCCGTCGAAAGATGTGTGTCATGTGTCCTCCTCTGCAGCCCGTCTAAAGAGAATGAATCGCATGACTCTGAGGTCTCTGAGCACCAGCCTTTTGTATGAGCTGCAAAGGGTTATGTGTTCTGTTTCAAAAATCAGCTACCATTCCTGTCAGTGTGAGACGCCTGAAGACCAGGAGGCCCATTTTATAATGGGAGGAAACTAAGTTGCAGAAGGCAAAACTATTAAACTAGTGGTTTAATAAATCCCATTATGGTATCTACTTCGAGCTGCTCCATCTGGAAATGCAAGGGCAACAATGATGTGTTTTCAAACATACAACAACAGTTCTTTTTGTGGAACTGATCTGCAGTTGACACATTATGTTGTCCTGGTAAATACTGTTGTGTTGTTTTCCTCTTTTTTCTTCCTGCTCAGATTTTAAGTGAGACGAGAAGGTTATACCTGTGTGTGTCTACTTCAGTCTTTGTGACTGACAACGTACTCTGTTAGAAAGACAGGTGTAGTCATGAGAAGTTTCAGGAACAATTATGTCCATTAATCCTTAAGCAGATGTTTGTTCTTTCTACAGAAGTTTGAAAAGACTATATTAACAAATATAATTATCAATGTTACCAAAGCAGCAAACAATTAAGTTTGGTGGCAGCTAAGATTTCAGTAGACCACTCTGTCTTCTTAAAGCATATGCAAATGGAAGCTCTTCTTCCAGGCTCTCCGAATACCCTTCACAACTCCATTAGTAACCTACTGTTTCTATTCAAGGATTTTGCCTTTGTATTTTTTTATTATTCTATTTCTTTCCTTCTTAAAGATAAATGGGCAGTCCTGTACAATACCAGCGCTTTTCAGCTTTTGTCAAAATAGACATCTCTACACATTCTTTGACAGCACAAGCTTTACCTGAACACACCGATCTGGAAAATGTGGTGTTAAAAAGGAATAGCGCTGAATGGGGATCTTTCTAGTGAAATTTGAGAAGAAATAATACAAGGTCTGACTATCTTCAGCATTTCAGTGTCTCACCAGTTTCAAGAGAAGAAAATAATGTTAAAGATACAACTTGCTTCAGGTAGTCCTTTATCCACCAGAAGCTATAGATTACTGGATCTACATAAAGCATCACTGTACGTTCTACTTGTCCTCAGACACTTCTCTCTTCAAACTAGGGAGAGAATGGAAAAATGCAATTTTTCCAAGTATCTGCTCTCCCTGTTATGAGAGATAGAGCACTGGGAACACTGCCTTTTCATCTGACCTTCTATTAGTGATCTTAAGGGCTTGTTGGATTCTTATCAGTTGGAGATAAAAACCAGTGTCTATGTGTAAAATTTTGCTCAGTATGCATGAGAGAGGAAACCTGGGTTAACTTTGCTGCAGCTGTTCAGATTTCTCTCCTGTTAGTGATGCTGAAAGCAATTTCCAATTTATTTAGAAGCAATCCATGATGAAATAAGCTTCTCTGTGTAAAAGTTATGAGAGTGGTAGAATACACTGAGCAATTATGCAAAGACTGTGGAGTAAGTAGCAGGTAGTCCTGCCTATTGTTCTTTCAGATTCTTCTTCATCATTTCAGATTTCTTTTGGGCTGTGTTATGCACCTACATTGAATTAAGTTTGCCCATTATTTTTTGCAAGTAACAAGGTACAAGAAGTGGTTGCTGTTTGTTAGATTTCGAATTCAAGCTTTTGATAGCAACCTTAGAACAATGGTTTTCCATTAATTAGTAAAATAAATGTTCCATTGAAAAGGAGTGCTTGAAGGATACCTATATCTTAATGTCTCTCAAAGCCAACATTGACTTTTTTCCTAAACTAACTGTTCTTTGGTTGTTAAAACAGTTAATAGTTCAAACAGCAAACGCGTAGATACTGTGTGACTCCCAAGTGTCACAAGATTGAGAATATTCTGACAATTATATATTATCTGACAATAAATCCAAGTGTCAGAAGATGAAGATTGTGTTTTACTATTGATTTGCATTTTCAAGCTAAGGTGCCAGAATAATTTTGTCTTTCTCTGAGAAGAAATGAGTTTCTGCAAAAATTTGAGCAGTTACAAGAATGTCACTTATCCGCACAGAAGTTTGTATCAATTAAAAATGGAAATGTTTTTATTCTGATTAAAAGCTGAAGATGTATTTAATTGATCTTTTGTTTTTGCATGAAATATTCAGAAGAATTTGGGAAATACAAGAACTATAAATAAATAATTGGCAGTAACAACAAAAAATGTTGATTTCCTTGAAGAAAAAATGGACTTTTTTAGGTCTGTCGATATTAGAGTGGTGCATTTATTTCAGGTACTTCCAGCTTTGGTGCCCTCTGTGCTCTGGTAAATACTAGTGTATTAGGGTTTGAGGAAGGGGAAATAAGTCTGGGTTTGGGAGTTTTTTGTCTTATTTTGGTCTGGTTTGGTTTTTTGCTAAAATAAAACATTGGACAATAGGTACTTCAGAAAAATACCTTAAAATTGGCAATATGTCTTAATATTGATGATGTTCCATCTGGATAGTGCTGGCTCTGAATATAAACATTTCCCTTGGTATCTAGTGGAAAACTATTCCAGGCATATTAATAACTCCAGAGAATTTTGCTAATCTTCATTTCACTAATCTTAACATTTCGTAATCCACACTGAAAATTGGCAGGTTTTCCACTGTTAGCAGTGACTTTCAAGAGTCCTGTACTCTTAACTTGTTTATACTTAGGCTGTATTTACTAGACCAACAGATATCAGTAACAAAAATTGAAGTTGTCGTAGGAAGCAAAGTACATTTCACAACACATAATCCTAACAATTTAAAGGAAACAATAGCATGTAATAAAATCTACTTTACTTTAACACTTTAGCTACTACTCTCAAAATGAAGTGATTAGATTTTTCATCTTCCTGGAAACTTTTTCAAGTTCCATAGAAACATATTGCTGTCATTTTCCATTGTGTAGTCTGTAAATATTGAACTTTTTTTTTTCTCTGAGATCAAAGGAAAATATGCAAATTAACAACACTAGATTTATTTTTTTTTTTAAATAAAATAACCTGCAAAATTTGAACTTAAAGATTTTAAAATCTATTTCTCACTGGGCTAATATGTCTGATTTTACTCATTAATATTTCTTAGGATAAAAAGCTATAGTGTATTTATTGAACAGCGCTGGGTTTTATAGAAAGTGAAGAGATTAAATGTGTATCATGATTTTTAGGAAAGAGTTACATTATGTTTTTATTCAACAATATTGAACATGCTAGTACTGAATTTTCATGTTGCCTGCATCTGGGCAGACATCATAAGTTGTCTATAATACACCTGCAGAAGATTTAGTTGCAGAGAAAGCTCTCATGTCTAGTTATACTTGAAATATTTGAAGATTTAATTTTGAACTATTCTAAATTCTACAGTCTATATTTGTATAGTTTGCAAGGTTATATATGGCATCAGTAAAATTAATACTTTTGTCTATAATAAGGAATAAAGTTGTCCATCTTACTTAGTTGTACTGAAATCAGGAGTAGAACATCTAAAGGACTAGGGCCAGTGTAAGCTGTGTGAGATAGTGATCATAATTTTGGGTAAATTCCTGTTACAGAATAGCTTATGGTAATTTAAGATAAAAATCTTAAAAGAAAAAAGTCCTCGGGTATATTTTAAGAAAAAAAATTATTTTCTTTTAAAAAATGTTTTTCAGGCCTTCAGCTGTCATTTAGAATAAATTAAATTCATTGTTCCCGTGTTATCTATTTCTCATACATACAAGAAACAGCTCTACTCAAAACTGCATTTTTGTCCTTGGTTTTTTTTCATCTACTGATTCACTCTCCTGGGTTGTAAAAATCCAAAAAAACCCCAAAAAAGCTGATTTAATTTGGACAAATAGGATGTAATCCCAAATGTAGAAGGTATTATTTGTACATTCATTTTACATTGTTTTGATTAAAAAAACAAAGAAAACCAAACAGAAGGACCATCTTGTCTTTCCTGCTCCAATATGAATGAATACATGAAAAGCTGATTTGATTTCTTGGGGGGGAGAATTGTCCTCAAAGGTTTTAATCAGCAGATGCTGGAGGCTGCATGAAGTAATGGGAATGTTTTCTCTGCCACCAGTGAATGAAGTGACATATATTATTTCATCCTATAGAGGTCAGGACTTCAGCATCTGATGGAGTAGGGACCGATGTCAGTAAGGTTAGTGTTGTACAAGCCTAGAAGATGCTTATATTTTAATTAACCTTTGACTAGAAGTATGTATGTGTATATACACACTTTTCTTTTTCAATTTTCTTATTTTTCTGACTATCTAGCATGTTTTCATACTACATGAAAAGTCCTGTTTTGAGTAGCCATTTGTATGTCAGATTTGTTCACTGTGTGTTAATTTCTGCAGTAGCATATTTCCCTTAAAGATGTTATTTTAGAAGTATATATCATAAATTCATTCCTTATTTAAGTTACTAAGGATTTGACTGAGTAAAGTTGAAGTGGCAAATGTTACGGGCAGGTTTTTAGTTTGCAGTGTATATTTTGGGATGGATGGTTTGTGAGTTTCACTTGTCTTTTTCCGTATCATGCCCTAGATCTGTCCCATAGTCCCAGGCTCAGGGGGTGCTCAGGTGGTCAGTCTGGCCTCTGCAGGCAGCTGGTTTGTAAGAAAAGCTAAACCTGCCATGGCTTCCAGCTAAAAATCCAACAGTAGCCTTGTGCTACAGGGGAATTATCAGTATCTGCCACCTTCTAGGAAAATGAATCTAATTCTAGATCTAAAGTTGAACACCAGTGAGATGTAAAACGCTTATAGTATCATGGGTAGAGTATCATGGAATCTTCTGTGTGGAAGAATAAGTCACAGTTTCTCGATCACTGTTTAATTCTTCTAGGTAGGGAGAAAGTCTTTAAAAAACCCACAGTGTTTGTAAGGTTTGAGAACCACAGCTGTAAGAGAATGCAAACTTCCTTTCCTGTCACCACCCCCTGTGACATTCAAGATCGACTGTTTCCAATCCATCTTTTGAAACCCACGCACAAATAAATTAAATGATTATTATTGCACACATGTTGTACATTTCATTCTGACTGAGCAGATCATGAATGATTTTTACTTTGATTCTGGATTATCATTCTGAAAAGTTACAAAGGAGAGGGAACCCTTTTCTGAAGTAAAAAACTACATTAATTTAGAAGAGATTTTCATGCGGAAGGAACGCTGACTTCTCCTAGAGTGTATGTTTGCATAAATCTTAGATAAATTCTGGCAAGATTCATCTCAACAACGTATAAAAATCCTGAGCTCTTACCTTGTGCAGAGCTACAACCGATATTAGTGGAACTATTTTGTAGAAAAAGAGCAAGGACTTTCACAGCAAAGAACTTCAAGCAGAATGATTTATACTTCTGTACCTGGTGATTATTTTCCATCAGCTTTCATCACAATTTTAGTCACTGGAATCGTCACACACCTTATAAAATATTAAAGCCAACATTTGTCTGTAATAATATGTGACAAAGAAATAGCTTTGAATATGTGGTTGGAAGTGCTTTTTCGTATTGCTGACTGACTGTCCCTGAAAATGAATAATATGATGGCAGCATCTGTGTTAATAGCAATTAGCTTGTGCAGCTGAATGTTAAGCAAGCTCTTCAGTGCTTGTCTCTGAAAAATATTTCTGAACAATCTTGACAGTGTATTGTTGCAGTTACTTGAGAACTTGATTTCCAGGTGCATCGAAAGGCAGCATGTCCTCCACAGTGCAGTTTCCACCCCAGTGCTGGTTTTACAAACCCTATATAATATGTCTGAAAATTGAGTGAGTGGGTTCTTTTCCCATAGCTTATTTTATTAAACCATGGACATGTTTTCTCTTTTGGCATATGCAGAGATAGTAATCTCTTGGGGTTTTTCTTTTTTTTCTTCTGAATTTTCATTATGCCATTACATTATTAGTTTGTCAAGTATATCATGACAGTGTCCTTTTTAAGGACAAATCAGGCTCCATTCTTAAAAGAAATTTCTTTAAGTGCTTCTTAGCTAACAGTTAGAGTGTTGAGATGGAACTATTTCTTTGTGCTTTAACACATATGATCTCTGTACTTCAGCAGTGCAACCACATTCCTCATACAGATTATTATGGATTTCATGAAATGAAAGAAGGCTCCATGAATGGCACCATGGAGATTTTATTTTTGCCTTTTCCTCTGTAATCTTCAGTACATCATATTGGTATAGAAGACGGTTAATTTTATTTACTGATGAAGAACATGTGGGTGTTTTCTTTTTGCCTTCGTTTTCCTTTGTATTTACTCTATATAAACTACTTCAAAAATAATTTTGTTCTAGACATAGTGATTTTCAGTTTTCTGTCAGTGGTGAAGCATCAGATTAGTGATTGTTCAACCACTTCAATATTTACCTTGTATCACAGAAACAGCAGAGAGGAGCTGGAGGATATTCTGAAGCTAAGCCAAACTATTCTACTTTTTTTGGTCTATACTAGCATGCTAGACACTTTAAGATTAAGAAAAGTCCATGCAGTTCAAATTCCAGCCTATTCTTCTGTTAGATAAATCAGATTCTCGATATCATAAAGCTTATGTGTGTATTGTGTTTTCTAGCTAGCCAGCTGCTGAGAGTTTAAACCCAACTTGGGAGACTGTTTATTGGAAATATTTATTTCATGTTGTGAAAATGCTCATAGAAAGAACATGTTATGACTGTCTCTGCCATCATAAATTTTTTTGGAGGCATCAGTATGTAATTTAGGAATTCTGCTTGATACTAGAGGTCTTTTGCCTGTGAAAGTTGGGTCTGATTGCACTGTTTTAAATAAGGCTTGATTATACTCTGTATTACCAAATGTCTTCATATTGGTCTAAAATCTAAAAAAGGTAACAGAAGAAATTCTTATTTTGGACACAAGACTAACAACGGAGGGCTGTTAGACTTCAACAACCGTAGATTTCATTGTAGCACCCACAGGCCAAGAGATACTGCCAGGGTCAAAGTCAGCTTTCAAGTCTGAATTCCAGATATTTAGTAAATAAGCAACAGATTTACAAACTGATGGATGACTTCAGGTAGCAAAGGGGTCAAGTTCCACTTAACAAAGGAGAAGCCAGAGTTGTGGAATAGGTGTGAGGTTTTAGATGGTGGGATTTACACCCACCAGATGTCAGAGCAGACATGTGAAAACATGAAGAACTTCTGAACTACCACCAAAAGATAGTCAAGAGCAGTAAGGAATGAAAGAAGGGAGATATCTGTTTTCTTTTTATGGCACAGTGTAAGCTGTTTTTCTTGTGTTGGATCATTATTTATGTCACAATAAGCTAAATGTAATTTATATGCAGAATATTTATAAATCTTGTTTGTCTGTTGGCATTCAATGTCCTTAACCTTGAAAAGGTGAACTCAGATTATCTATAATTTTAGGAGAGACAAACACGTTCATGATCCCCCAGAACAACATAGCTGAGCTTCAAGTTCTCATTGTGTGACAGGAGAGACAGGAGAGAGACCATGGAAGGAGATTAAACGCACCCATTTATCTTACTGGGGAAAGTAAATACAGCAGCAGCAGCAGCAGCAGCCAGTAGAAGAGATCAGCTGTGGATGTGATAGATGATGTCACAGCAGAGGGACCAAGTCCAACTTCATCACTGGAATTCTTGCTCTATTCCATTGATGCCATTTTTTCCAGCCTCATAGCCTCCAGAGCATGGCAGGTTTAACACCTACAGTGAATTTGCTCCCATTTTAGCATTTTAATTTAATTACACCTTTCTGCCATATTTGCTTCAGAGTAGCCAGCTCAGGATTTGATGTATATGAATGACAAGGCATCACAAATTAAAATGATTAATTTGTTTGAAATGAGAAGGTTGAGGAAATTTTCTAATTTCTTCTACGAGGCAGGTGAGATTGAAAACTTTGTGCCTGCATCTGTGCTCTATTCCCAACGTCTTTCAGAAAGATCAGCCTCTGAATATGAAGACATACAAAACTTGTGCAAGATCTTGCTTACTTTATTATAAATTTTAACTAGACATTGACAAATCAGTCATTCCATCGCACAGGGGAAAGAAATAGGTAATTTGTTACTGTCTCCAAGAAGGATGGAGGTAACAGACAGAAGAGTTGGAGGAGGATCCAAAGTGGAACATTTACAGAAGCAGAAACAAAATACAGCCCTAACTGTGGAGTCGGCTACTCTCCCTGCTGATTGATTAAAAGGTCTTATGATCAAACTACACTTGCTACTTGGGTCTAAATAACTTGCAAGCTGTAGCAAACCTAAGTTATCCTCACAACTAAAAATGAGATTGCCCATTAACATGTGATGAGTTATATTTTCAGTTGAGTCTTCAGAAACAACAAACTCTGGAGACATAAATTCAATACTTATAATTAAAAAGAGATAGGAATGTTCCATATTGTATTTTGGGACACTGCAACAGATCCATTATTAAATAATATATCATATTGAATAATATGTTATTGTAGCTAAAAAAACAAATATTACAGTCACTCTGTAGGGCTTTCAGTGTATCTTTTTTTTTGTCAGAGACTATTTTCACCAGAAAAACCTTCTGCCAGATTATTAAGTGGTTACAACTGAGAATTAGAAAAACCCAAAGAGTCAACATTTGGATGACTTTTAAAGTTTAAAAGCTGTGGTAGTAAACAGTGCAATTAAACACTGCAAGTAATTTCTGAAAGTAATCCTGGAATCCCATATAAAGACATTTTTGTGGATTTATAGCCTGGTTTATTAACAAGGGTTCTTTCAGAATTATTTTTTTTTAATGTAGTAAAATATCAGTGTCACATTTTAAGCTGTTGCAAATTGACTGATCACTTCACACAATGCTGTGCCATTCAATGGGCAGCAATTGTGACCACAGTAATAGGAGGCACTGAGGCAGAACCTAACACGTATAGCTAGTTTTAAATAGCTAATGCTGCTTACACTCTCGTCAGGATGTTTATGCTTGTTTTGTACTGATTGGTTGGTTACTAAATTCTAAATTTCAAATAATGTCTAGTATGTTTTGGTTGAGTTCATAGAGACCTGCTTAATAAGCTGTATGATCTAAAAAGGGATCAAATGTACAGTGAAGCCAAAAGAAATTTATGAAGTGAAAGTGACACTATTTAGCAGCAGCAACACTTCATTGCAATTTGAAGAAATGAATGATAATTGTTTTCACACTAAAATGTGGGAACACAGCATGGCAATTCCAAGAAGTGCCAGGATTGTCCTCCCTTACTGGCTTAGAAAGAGGTACATGCATTGTAAATATTCACAGCTTTGATGTTCTCTTCAACTCACCAATTCCTTATAGAACATTTTTCACTCTGTGGTAAACATCTCTCCTGTCTCACCCTGAATTTAGAACCCGATTTCTCCACACCATTCTTCTTTCTGTTTCCTTGCAGCATAATGTATCATAATCTATCTACTGTTAATATATGCACAGCGGAGGATTTTGTTTCTTCTTTGAACAGATAATACATTGATTAATACATGCTGCATAATTTATTGAAGAAATAATTGCTCATACAGTGATAAGTTAAGCTTTCTAGCAGTACTGAGCTTTTGGAAAGCTTCTTTCTGGCCATAATTTGTGGTGAAATAACATTGATAACAGCATCTCTTCTTAGGAGAAGTGACTATAATTAATACTAATTTTAAAGAAGTGATCTGAAATTGTAGGTTGAGGTTCATTTTTCAAAAAAAGGACAGACTTATTGAAAAGAAAACTTCTCATGGAAATGTAGGGATTCAGATGACAGTGTGCTTACTAAGGTTTCATAAGACAAATATACTCAGTAGCTGATTGACAAGCTTGCCTTCAGAAGATGTGAGATGGTGGGAGAAGATGTGAGGGACCCTTCAGTCCCTACTCCACTCAGTTCAGAAAAGGGACACTGAAAGTGAGAGTCTGTTTTCCAGATGAATGCCCTGGTCTGGATTTTAGGCTAATGTAGAACAGGTCTCCAGTAGCCTCTGTAATCCATGTTTCTTTGAGACAGTAGATGAATCTTTATCCATGATGTGCAAGAGAATAGATAAACACATTAACCAAAAATGGAAACAAAATTCAGTCACCTCTTATTGTTCTGTTTATAAGGAAGAAAAATGGATGAAGGGAAGTGCATGGAAAGAACAGCTCTGTTCAGTGAATTATTCCATTTTCATAACTTTAATTTGTTTAGTATTTCCTGTGATTAACATTTCCTAAACTGGAAAAATGTAAATGTGGATAATCAGATCTAAAGCATGGCTTCTTGGTATATATTCCTATATGTTTAAGAGACATTTATAGAACCATCATATTTTGGAGAGAGCATGCACTGGATTACTAGGCAGTAAAGTCTCACTATTAAAACAATTTTACAGAATATTATTTAGAACAACAAAAGGAGATGCTCACTATGCTAGTTGCCAGTAGGTTTCTGGATGAATTTTATGATGCTGATGTCAACCTGTCTGGTTTGGGATTCTCTTTGTTGACTGAAACTTCCTTTTGAGTGTGACACTGAATCCACTGTGCACTTTAGCCCTGGCTAAAACAATGGGGCTGCTGGTCCTGGACAACTGTCACACTAGCCTTGCTCTGTCCTACCTTCATCAGCTACCAAGGGTTATTTTCAAACCAAATGTAAAGAAGTGGCTTCCTCCAATTACTGACTAATCTGAATCGGGCCACTTAATGTGTGATTTTTGTGTTTTCAGTGTATATGAGAAACAAAAGGACAAAATAATACTCTATTTTTCAACATCTCTTGTTTACCCTCAAGTCGATTTGTGTCTGTTACCATTTTACCACATTGAATAGTGAAACATCCTTGATCCTCAAAACCACATCTGTATGTTTATATCAAGGAACAAAGACAAACTTAAGGGCTGCTGCCTGAGTGCAGATCAAAGCTTCACCAAGTGGGTTGTCTTTCAGTTTTAGTTGGAGGCTTTTTGTGAGAAAAAAAAAAAAGTGTTAATGCAAAGAAAATGAATTTTTAATTAAGCATGTAGCAGGAATTACACATGATCTTGAAACAGAACTTATCACTTCCTTAAGTAAGCATGATCCAAATCCATTCTGTCCTTTGTCTCCTTTCTCAAACCGATGCCCAAAAGAAGGCTGACTTCTTTCCCTCTCTTTCCTCTCTGCTTTCCTGTTTGTCTTATTTCTACCAAGTAGACTTCATAAAAGTCTAAATCAAATGATTGAGTGTTAGCATATATGATTGTTTTGATCACTGTTTTCTTTCCAGAGCTGTACGCTTAAGGGACAAGGTAGCTGGATGGGTGGACAAAAAGGAAACTCTTGAGAGGGGACTTGCACAAAAGTAATAACAAATTAAGACCAATATATAGTTCCTATTTCTTGTATACCAAAATATTAAATATTTTGAGAAGTCCTTCAAATCGTTCTTTACTTCCACAACCTCTTCTCCCTAAATGTCCATGAACTGCTCTCGTAACACATACATTAGTAAGTGTCATACACTAGTAAGTATGATGCGTGACAGAATTGCCCTGGAGGTTCAATTATTCGGGTGTGTGATGATGAATGAAAACTGCCACAACTCTCAGGAGATCTGCAACAGACTGGCAATTGTTTGATCAACTGTGGCATCCCTATTAAAGCTTTGGTGAGACTGGAGC
Source organism: Scolopax mira (assembly GCA_004320125.1). Classification (NCBI taxonomy): domain Eukaryota; kingdom Metazoa; phylum Chordata; class Aves; order Charadriiformes; family Scolopacidae; genus Scolopax; species Scolopax mira. The sequence continues at coordinate 33,892 of BJBW01004914.1, forward strand.
CTTTCAGTAGTTAGAGTACAGGCCTGTCAGAGCTTTGGCCGTTCTCAAAGTGCAGTAAAAAAGCACTCTTGGTTTTTTTTTTTGAAAAAAGCTCACTTGCAGAATTGCAGTTGCTCTGCTCTGTGTCTGGAATACATATCACCCTAAGATAAATATTTCAATAGTGGAAGATGAGCGAACTACCTATTGACACCTTTACTAGAAGGTGAAATAATCTATTCTTGGAGAAAACTCAGAATCAAAGAGGTTATAAAAAAAAAACAAACCACAAAACAAAACAAAGTAGCTGAAGAAAGCTCCATAGGAGCAGCAAAAATATTGCTGATTCAGGATTATTTAGATGCTAGGCTTGTGAGGTGGTTAAAGGATTATTATCACAAGACATTTGTGCATTCTACTGTTGACCTATTGGGCCATAGGACAATGAGAGCCATCGTCCACAGGATCTCAGGAGACATTCTGAAGTATGTGGTTGTCAGGCTTTGGACTGAGAACAGCATATGCAATTTCACATATAAAATTCAACCGTGAAATTGCTGGTTAATGTCAAGCAGCAACCCAAGAAAGGTTAATACGGCATTTGTTTAGGTGTCTGCTCAACTGGGCAGTTGAGCACATGCTTTGCTTTAAGCAGTCGAGTTTAAATATTTCATTATATTTCAATAATAATCAGCTTAAGCCTGTGCTGACATGTTTTGTTGAATTAGGTATATTTGTTTGATAGCTGTGGAAAAGGACAGGCTATTTGTTTCGTAGATCAATAGGACTGTCTCACCTGCCATTAAATTCCCGTTAAAAAGTAAGTATTGGCTAGGCTTGTAATTGTTGAGTCAGTCTTAATTGTCAAGAACCTAAACCTGACAATTACAGTGAAGCAAAGTAAAATGGGATGGGAAAAGTAGGGGTTCAGGGCTGTAGCTTGGGAGTTTCAAAGGTACATGTGCTGTACTTGCGTACTCAAGTTAGCAAAAATATAGAGCTGAAATAAAGAATGACTTAAAATCCTAAAAACCCAAGATGCTTTCTGTATGCAAACCGATATTTTAAAAACCTACTTTCCATGAGAACGTTGCTGCTGTTATTGACTGACAGGCAGGATGCTGACATCGGTGTTAGCAAACTAGTGCATTTTCTCTGTACAGATATCCCACGACACCTCCAGCAGTTACCTCATCCGCTGTAAACACAGAGAATGGGGGTTCGTTTGCTGTTGAACAAAGTCTGTTTACAGGTGTCTTTGCTGTTACAAAACCAGCCCAAACCTGTTTTTCTCACAAGAGACATTCAGACAATGTATTCATATATATATGTATTTATACATATATGTATTCAAAATGAGCACTTTTCAAGTGCTCATTCAAGTTTGAGCTTAATATGTTTCATGTAATTGATTTACTATGTAAAATAAGACCTCTTTGCTGAGAAGTATTAACAGTTAATAACCTGCAAACTTCTATGGAACTGTAAATTCTAAAAGCATTTTACAATTAATTGAGTTCATTTTGTCTTGTAACCTGGCATTCTGGGAATTGATAATAAGTCTGCTTTCCATACATACATCAAATTCTTTGGTTCCTACAGCTGTGTCCATAATTTTCACTGTGAATCAGTGTACTGTATGTGTAAGTGGTCATGTGTGACCTTAAATTTAATAGTTTTAGTATAAAAACTTATATTCTCATTTTAGATTTTAAAAAAAACAACCACACACCAAAGCTGTAACTATTAGATCACTTGAACATGTAAGTGAATATTTACTTTTTCTTGTAAAATGATGGTGAAATATCTGGGAAAAATATTTTCACAAGTTGTCCTACCACTGGCTCACAAGTGCTATTTGTTATTAGGTTAGATTTATAGCAAGGCTTTTATTTAATTTTCATTAAATCCAAGGAAAACATTAGGGGAAAAGGCACACTGCAAAGGGAACACCACAGGATGATCACTTCTGTAATGTTAGTTGTGGATGGAGAGTGGGCTCCTCTCATGAAAGGCATGGATGATCTTTTTGGTTTGTTTTTTTTGTTGGTTTTTTTTTTTAAACTCCAAGTCCCGACTAGTGGAATTCCTGGGGAGCGAGGCTGAGGAACTTTTTTTTTTTGTTATTAGTCTCTACAGACATTCATAAACTTAATCCTAAACTAGTTTGCAAAAATTAGATTATCTGTTAAATACTCACTTCTGCACAATTCACCAGTGACAAAATTAAGAAATAAATATATCAACTTGTTTGAAAATGCAAAATATGGTCAGTGACCCATAAATGGAACATAAAAATATAATTCAAAGGGGTATTTTTTCTGGATGTGTGGGGTAAAGATAAGGACTGGAAAAGCATGTAAACCATGAACCACCGTTCTTCCCAAGTCCAGGGTGAGTTATATATCTCAGCTGCATTCTGACAACACCATCTCTCCTCCAGCTTGTACACCCTTCATCTCTCACTGCTGTAGGCTATTCATCATTTTGCAGACACAGTTACTGTCCTTCTTTCTCCCCCAAGCATATTACCCGGCTCTTCTCTCTTTGTTATTGTCTTTTCTCATTCCTCAGCAACTTCAGACTTCTTCAGATTCACCTTCAAACCTCGTATATCAAGCCTGCCTACAGCTTGGCTCACACTTGGCCCTGCTGTGACTTGTTTACTTTGATTTAATTAAAATGCACCCATCCAGAACTCTGGGTGCATTACTGACTGCTCGCCTTTAATTTCTGCAGTATTTTCACATTGCTTTCTCTCTATGCCTGGAACAATCTCTTTCTTCAATTACAACAAGGAACCTAAAATTTCTCCTTCAAAACCACCCTTTGAATCCTAGCTAGGACTTAACTATTAAACCTCCATTTTAACCTTCTTTAACCAGGCAGGACTTTTATTTATTTCAGTCACTGAAGAAATAAACTACTGCCATTAGGAAGGTTTATGCCTTAAAGCTCAAACTTTAAGTCATTGTTTATCTTTGGATTCTTTTTTTCCTGATGGTGTTACGATTTTTATGTCAGTGTCAGGAGAGTAGCTTCATCAAGTGAACACTAAATCCTGCGCTGTGGCAAAACAAAACTAGTGTGTTATTTAAGTACCTTTCTGGTGGGAAGATTTAGCAGGTGGAAGAGCATATCTTCCCAAGTAAACCAGTGGTTAATCATGTTCACCGATTTAAAAAAATAAATAAATTATAACTTTACAATATACAGAGCCTTGGCTTTATTCTTAAGTGCCAAGAACATCAGTAGAGCTCTCTTAAAAAATTAATAATTCAAGCAATTAGGAAGCTTAATAGAGTTTATTAACCTTTTGGATGTGTTTGTTTTTCAAGCAAGGGAGTGTTCTTAGCTATCTTTTCTTTCTCTCTTTCCTTATTTCTCTCTCCATTTCTAGTTCTGTCCCCCAAAGCTATTTCTCCTCCTTTCTTCCCATTCCATCCTGGCACTGCTCCTTCTCTCTGCGTAGTGCTCATGTTTGGTGTTTTGCTTTTGTCATACCCTAGAGCCATAATATAACATCCTACACCTTACACCCCAGTACAAGCAACAAAGTAAGTCTGCTCATCATCATTTTAAAGGCCTCTGTGAGGTGAGATGAATCTTTGATAGCTATAAAAGAGATGACAGACGCAGACGTCACAGAAAACTGCAGATATCAGCTCTTGGTCAGATAAATCCCACCCTCAGTAACTGCTCCAGTTTTCTTTGAAATGTGGTCTTGGAAGGCCTGCATCATTTGATCCAGCAGTCAGTCAGGACCTGACACTGTCTGGATTCCCTGGTTCTGCCTCTGGAGCCTACACAGAGACTCTTACGCTCTCATTTCTGGGCTTAGAAAGGAAGAAATGTTTCTTGCTTTTACGTTGCTGGGTGAAGAGAGTCATCACTGCTGTTGGAAGCAGAAGTAGGTGGGTTAGTACTTACAGAGGTACTAGGACCTTACCACAGCACTTTTGATACAATTAAATGTCCGTGTAATCGTACATGGACAAGAGGAAAAGCAGAGGTGCTGCTTTGCTGCCTCTGGTGCGTACTTGTTTGCTAGGCTTGTTACAAAACCGCTCCATTTTATGGTCGAAACACCCACATTGTGGTTGGTGCTCAAGATGCAACCAGCCTTTCACGAGGAAGTGGGGAGGAAATGGCAAACCTTGAATTCCTTCAGCTGTGGGTGCAGTTGGTGGGAAAAGACTTGGGAGAGGAAAAGGGGGAGGGTTCAGGCCAGCACAACGCTCAAGGAACCCAACGGCTGTCGGAAGATTCCCAGTTACAAAGCTGTTCTAGAAATGCTTTTCTATTGGGATGCAAAAGTATAGGTGTTATGGTATTCAGAACAAGATATCTATCAGAAAGCATTATACAGGTAACAAAGATATTGAGAGACCTGAAGTCCTTAGCTGCGTTTTCATATCAAAAGGGTATTTTGGCTAAATATCTTAATCTCTTTCATTATTCTAAATTTGGTTTAGGTTTCTTCTTTTTTAATTTTCTTTTTCCCAATGATGGATGCAAAAGGTAAGTCAATATACCAGCTTAACTGTAAAATACTACTTTTTTTTTTTCCTCTAGTGAGTGTATTGTTTTGATGTTTTATTGGTTGTTATCAGACAAAGTATCATTCCATCAGCTTCAAATTTTTAATAGTAATTTCAGTCCCAGAAAATCAGACATTACTGAACTTTACTCTGACTCTAAGGTTGCTTAAAACTAGTATAGTACTGTTGAAAAAAGACAGATGGTGTTTTACAAATATACATTTTTATTAATATTTATTTTGTCATGGAAGTCTTTGGAGTATGTTTCTAGGCTCTCTAATCAGAACTCCTACAAAGTTTTTAATGGGTTTAATTTTCATTCCTTAATTTAGGAAGACTTTTGATCATGGTCAAAATATTTGGTTATCCTCAGGATGCTTGGTTTAATGTTTTTCTAATGGGTTTTCTGTTTATTTTTTATCTTTTTGAAGTTTTTGTGGTCTTTTTTTAAAAAATGATTTTATTACATTTTTGAAACCTGTGTGACTGCAGAACAAATTTTATTTTCCATAGGTTAGAGTATACTATATATATACTTCTTTCTGGAGATATGTATAGCCTATAGAAAGCAGCTAATGTGATTAGATATGTAGATCAAACAAGGGGGATTTGTTCTTAGCTGTAGAGGTTGTGCTCTTGTGAAAGCTCAAACTTTTATGAATTCTATCCTGTTTGGATTCTATTTTTTCTTATGTTCTAATGAGCGCAATTTATTAAAATCTACCTGTGCTTTTTAGTGCACATACTTTCATTTTGAGATTCTAAAACTCACTGTAAAAATCACTGTAGGTGATTTGTTCTTCACCTACAAGAAACTAACAACTTTTTTTCTTTTTTTTCTAATTGTTTTGGTATTTGTGTACAAGGGCTAATTAAAGAAATTCTAGAGAAGCTGAAAGAATTTAATTTAGGAGCAAGAGATTCTTGTTGCTAAGCTGCATTGTCCGTTTCAATCTTTGACTTGAGCAATCTGTTCCCCAATATGCAATTCTAGCTGCTTCCAACTCCACTAGAGCAAGAGACTCTGACATTCAAAATACAGGAGCAAATTCAGAGTACAAAAAAAGTTTGAATTATTGATATTGCACAGTATTTCAAATACTTCTAAATGTGTTTGATCTATCAGCTTAGATTAGATTTACCTTCACAAAGGTTTTATCACATAAACACAGTATTTCATTCCATTACATTACTCATGTCCATTATCTTTCCATCTGCAAATTCAGCTGAAAGTTTGACCAAAGCAACAGAGCAAAAATTTATCTTAGCTTTACAAGAAGGATGAGTAGCTGCCTTTTAAGTCTCTTAAAATCTTTTAAAAAAGTGGACTGGACCAAATATCTAGAACATGTTCTGAAAGTCTTTCTTTGTATGTAATTTAGAGTTTACATTTATATGTTTAATCATAAATTTAGTTTTTTCTGGTTCTATGAGTTTAGGCAAGGTTATTTCATTTTAATGTCTTTTTCCTGGATAAAGCTCAGTGGCAGTGTTTACACTGATGTGCCTTTGAAGACGGGTAAGACTCAGAATCTGCTAGGCTTAGATTAATTCAATCTGTTGGTCTAGATGGTTAACTAATAAGTTAGCCCTGCTAATGATAATGACAGCTCTCCCTCTGACTCTACAGCCTGGACATAGGATTGAATTACTTTACTGTATACCGTCATGAAGACCTTTTATGTTTTTTGTTCTACCTGAGTAGTCTGGAAAGTATATTTGCACCAAAAGTGTGTGTTCAACATCATAATCCTCAACGTAATATGCAGGCTAGTGTGAGACTGTGGTAATTAAACTCTATACTGAAACCTGTGTGCCTCCTGGATCGTTGGCTATGCTAATGACCTTTTACTAGGACTGTCACCTGTATTTGTGTAGTATTAAGCAATGAAATAATTTCATGTACTTTGCAAAATTAGTAATTAGGAAGGTATTTTACTTCTAATTTTTATTTTTTTAAACAAAAAGTAAATATCTTGTATACTTTTTTTTGTCCATACTCCAGCTGAATGAAACCAAACATCTTAGTCTAAGTAGGTCTGTTGAGTCTTCTGTTCTCTTAATAAAGTGTATCTGCAATGTATGATGCATTTTGTATCTCAGTTGGTTTTACATGTCCTTTTACCTTTCTCTAAATTGGAACAAACTGTTCAAAGCTTGACTTGGATAAACAAATCTATTTTGTGTAATTCAATGACTGTTGATAGATGGTTCATATTGCACAAGCTGGGATGTTATCAATACCTTTTCTCTGCCATAGTACAAAAGTACTACTTCAGTGTCATGAAAAAAACCCACAGTATCAATTGGATTGTATTCTCTTTTGTGGTGTACAGGATCTTCTTTAATTTTATATTAAAATTTATTTTTAATTTTTATTTAGCTATTAGATATACTCAGGTAAAACAGGCAATGAAATAAATAGATGTGAATATCCACTTCCAGTGTGGCCAAATTCTTGTTTATATTTTAGCTGGCAATGACATAATGGCACATGTGACTTCTTGTCTCACTTTACTTAAAAAATAGAGGTAGAGTTAGGCTTTTTGCGAAACTAAAACAGAAAAGCCACTGGGAGATGTGGAAGGTGTCTTGTAAAGCAAGAAGCTACACCTCTATGACCTCTTTATGGAAATAAGACAAAGTTTTATAAACAATGAAAAAATGAGGTCAAACTTGAACTTACACTGTTGTATGAAGTTGTGGATGCCCCATCCTTGAATGTGTTCTATGATTCTGTGATTTTCCCTAAAAGACTTTGCCATTTCAAGATAAAGAATCAAGTTTCCAAGTAAAAAATATTATTCATTGTAGGTGACATTTAGAAACTTTATCGCACATTCATGTGAGAAATAATTGTTTCTATGGAAGTTCCTGATGATGTACAAACTATACTTGGATGGATGGGTTTTTTTGTTTTCTTATGGATTGCCAAAGAGTCAGCTCTGCCTAACAAGTTCCCAAATTCTGAGTGAGCTCACCAAAGAGGCAGATAACAGAAAGGGGAAAAGAGGAAATTTTCTCTGAGCAAAACCAATGCATTTAAGTAGAGGAAAAGAACCAAACCAAACCAAACCAAAACCAACAAAAAAACCAAAACACTAAAGATACATGTGGTGATGATCTGAAGTAGATGTTGATCTACTACAAAATGCTGTATAAGAAATCACAAAGCTCTTGTATTTTTTTCACTCTGGCGTAGTAACAGCTTAACTCTGTTCTGCTTCTAAAGCTATAGGTGTTCTTCAGCACTTAGAGGTGTGGGGATTGTTCATCTCTTCAAATGCAGGGCTATGATTGCAGTAACAATGCAAATTTTGAACCAGGGTAAAACTCTTTATGTAAGCACCTTCTGAAGAGCAGCAATACATCTTCAGAAGGGTGTAATTTAAAAATGAAATCCCATTTTATTTATTTTAAAAGAAATGTCTCTAGTGATTTCCCTGGGAGCAATGATGACCTTTTGGTCGTAGCTGCGCTAAATCCATTTCTACATAAATTCGAGTACTTTGAGTATTTTTCATATTTTATATCTTTTGATGATCTTTTAGAGTTTTTTGATTTCAGTTTCCTGTTGCATCATCTATTTACCAGTATGCCCTCATTTGGTTAAGCTTTATCGTTCTCTGGAAAATGAAACTCTATTTCTTCTTGCAGAAATGTTACATACGCAGTGAAACTCGTGGGAGTCCAAGTTTTTTAGCTTGAGTTAGTTGTTCTGAGTCTGGTTCTGGATCAACAGGAATTTTTTCCCTCTTAAGTTATATTGTAATGGTTATGTGAAAAAAATTTAGAGCTTGATTCTTGATCTGGATGTGCACATAATGGCTAAGAGTAATCAGTATCACACTGAGGGTCTCAGCTTGTCTAGACTGTCTGGACATCAAAGCATAATTTATTATTCAGAAGTGGTGTAGAAGCATATGGGGCAGGCTGATTCAACTTTGCAACATAACTTTGTTGTGATAAAATTGTTGTCAATATCAAATGAGAGATGAAAATATCATAGAATCATAGATTACCAAGGATAATACTTAGAGAATATTCAAGAATCATCTGGTTTGACCTTTCGTGGTAAAAGCTGGGTCTAGACAGGATGGCCCAGCACCATCCTGTGATGAACCTTAAAAGTGTCCAATGTTGGGGAATCCTCCCCTTCCCTGGATGACATCCAAATAGATGACATCAAGAAGAAAATTCAAGTAATTTAGTCCAGCCTCTCAGCTCTGGAACTCTAAAACAGGTTGTTCCACTGATATATATGCAATCAAAACTTTCCAAAGAAATTATTTGGTAATATTCCTAGTTTATTTTATCCTAACAATTGTAAAGCTTCTGGCTATACAGCTTTGCTAGTACTTTTTGCAGATTATGTTGGTTTCTTCTCTACCCTACAGTGGCCACTAAGCAAACACCGTTTGTGTGTGTTGGAAGAATATTTGGAATAATATTACCATGTCACCACTCAGTTTTCTCATCTGTAAACTAAACAAATTCTATTGCTTGAATCTTGCTCACAGGTTATATTTTTCTGCTCTTTTTTAAAAATCCCCTTTTACTGTTCCCTGCAATTTTCTTCATTTTATCTTCATCTTCTGAAAAGTGTTTTTGTAAAAAGGGGCTACTTGGAGCTCACTGGTCTGAATTGAGCACAATTATGGCATCTTTATCTGCTCGGCTGCTGCTTACCCTTTTACTCTTTGTGTTATGACTGTGTGGTTGATTGCTGCTTTCCAGTATCACGCTTTGCACTCTACTGAATTCCAGCCAGCTGATGAAGTTTCAACCCCTAGTCTAAAAATCATTTTTATTCCAGCCTCCAGTGTGCTTAGAACCCCTCCACACTTAGTCTAATTGTCAAATTTGGTCTTGTCTTTGCCATTACTAGTGGAACCGATGAAAATGCTTGTTAGATCTCAGCCCTAAGGTCCTTGGTCTAGTCCCACTTGAAATCCGTTTCCAGTCTGACAGCAAATCATTGATAATTGTTCACTGAGAGCAATTTCTCACCTGGTTGTCCACCCACCTGATGGTGACTGCGTCTCCTGCCTTAGCTTATTTATGAGAATATTATATGGAATAGTGGCAGGAGCTTTAATTAAAAGAAAGGATATATCATATCTACAACTTCCCCTTAGCTTGTCAAAGAAGGAGAGTAGACTGGCTTGCCATGGTTTCTTTTTGACACATGCATATAGGTTGTTTTAGTATCTTATCTCTTAGGAACTCACAGATACAATGTTTAATACTTTTAAGATATTAATTTGACTAAGTTGTTCTCTGTTAGACCTGAGAAGTTTTGGGTTTTGTTTTTCTTTTTTCTCCTACAGGTTCTTGATAAATACTTACTAATGTTCAGAATTCCAATGGCTAATTTCCTAAAAATTCCAAAGGGAATATTTTCAGTTTCTGCTCCAATGCTCACGTTTGAATGATATGCATCTTCTTTCAGCACGGTTTCTTCATCGGTGCATTTTAATATCCTTGTTAAATTAATTCTGTTAAGTGTGTCTTCAAAATTTTTCTTTTGTGTGAAGATTTAAGAAAAAGGCAATGAACAGGTTACCTTTCTTTTTTATAATCTGTAATTTGGTCTCTGTTCTTTTTTCCATTCTTTGGTTTTCATCATTTAAGTGTAGTTATGGAGCTTTTCTATTGCCTGCTGCCTTCTATTCCTTATTCTAATAAGACTTTTATTTTTCTCTTTCCACACTAGTCTTTTTGATCCTTTTTCATATGAACATAAAGTACTCCTTTATCTTCAGTGATATGGGCTCGTTATCATATGTTTCTATGATTCTTTTTCTGCTTTCAGATCATTAAAGAACTGCTGGCTCAGCCAGAAAGATCTCTAACTTTGCTCCCTCTATTTCTTTCTCGTATGTATAATTTGTCTGTGCATTTGATAACAAAAAGTAGAGTTCAGCTAATGGAAATATTTTCAAACTATGTGACACTCAGATCAGTGGAAATGTGGCTTAGTGTGTTTCTGTACTTAATAGGATGTATTTTTTGAATAAGCTACTAAATATACTACTGTGTTTTTTCAGACTAAGAAAAGGAAAGACACATTTTAAAGTGTGCACACAAAGATGGAAAAAGTCTTATGGCATTGATAATAGTGGAAACAGCAAAAAATTCAGCATTCAGCAAATCAAGTCACTTAGATTAGCAAATTCTTAATTTCTGTTGCTGTTCACAAGAATAGTCAGGTCTTCTGCAGTTGACGTTTTAGTCAGGATAGTACCAAGAACAGCATAGACAATTGGACTGCATTTTGTTTTTCCAAAGGTTAAGGCTAAGTCTTAGCAGGAATTGGAATATAATGCCTCTCAAAGAGACGGATGCTGTCAATCAAATTATCAGTTACAACTTTCTTTTAAGCAAGATAGCAGCTCTTGGCCATTGCAGAACCTGGAATTCGGCAGGAACCGGCAGCTGGGAGATGTTGCCTTCATCAATGCCTCTGATGATGCTGTCACTCCTTGTTCTTGGCCCTGCTTCGCAGTGCTACCTGTCTACCTCTGCTGTTTCTGGCATCTCTATATTAGCTTGCTTACTCTGATTTTCTTTTAAAGAAGGGTTTTGAACCTTTGAACCTTTTAAGGGTTTTGAAGTCCATTATCCTTATTTATTTTACTCAACCTCCCAATTAATTCAAATATTTACTATAATAGCTGTTTTCCCAACTAATTTTCTCCCTCTAGATTCTCAATCAATTCCTCACTATTAATTAAACTTAAATCTGACAGAGCTGCTCACTGCATCAATAAAAGGAAAGCCTTGTCCATCCTCATTTTCTTCTCAGACCTCCTATTATGACATTGAATAAACTGGACTCTTCCTTCTTCCTGACTTCTTGTGGAATATAACACTTTCTTCTTTTGCTTGCCCTTACCACTCAGGTCAATATTGCAATTCTGTGATTTGTCTCACAAAGAAATAGTGACAACAATCTTTCTTTAACTTTGGTTGTTTAGTAGGATAGATAAAACATCCTGTCTCAGGAGAAAATGATTTCACAAAGAATTCCAGAGTAGAAGTATGTGTACCAGGGTCTAGTAGAGCTTTAAAATACAAGCAGCAACTTGCTTGAGTCAGGAAATAATTTGAAAGCTACAGAGTGTGGGCACCACTTATTTTTTAGTGAGCTGAAACAGTTTCTTCTCTATAGGAAAAATGTTATCATTCAACAGCAGACACCAATACACTTTTCTTGAGAATTTTGGCCAGGTAGTGTCGTATGGATTTCCAAAGCTTTAGGTAATATCTCCCCATTTATCATGATGCATTTTGCAAATGCAGTAAAGTCAGAAAACATCGATACAGTATTTTGTGTGAATTTATTGTTATTTTTCCATACTTTTTTTTGAGACCTAATCAGGAAGAAGTGTGACTGTCCCTACTCTGGTTTTGAAGCTTTGTTATATTCAGTCTACTCTTGTTTCCACAAGTGACAATATTGACATGAAAGACAACAGACATGTTTCTTAATAAGAAATTCTCAATAGATTTTGATTCTTCTACCCTTAGTGCCTTACATATTCATTTACATAGATTAGGAACCTCTTTGGCTCTGCTCATGTGAATGTTATATATGCATATATATACACATACTAGTTGATATGTAACCTTACCAAAGAAAAGAGAGATGTGTAATCTAAATCATTTTCAAAAGAGGGAATAATGTTAGTGATTTCATTGCCTGAAGAAGAAAGTGTTCCAAACATTAGGGAAAAAACACTGGGAAAAACCCAAACTCTGGGAAAATTGCCTGCATCTTGCAGTTCCTAGATGATGCTTTTTTACCATCCTTTCTACAAAGGGTCACAAACACAGTGTTTCTTCTTTTCTGAGACCTGACTTGAGGAGGTGGGATCTGCTGTGGAGGAATGCTGGGTCTCCTCAGGTGGGAGAGCAGGCACTAGGAAGGCTGCTTTGAGCACCAGATGGGATACATAAAATAAATTTATCTGAAAGGTTGGCTCCTAGGCAGTTCAGAATGGATATTCATTGCTAGTTGAAACTTCTGACTTTTTTTCAGTGTTCCTCAGTTCTTTGAGCATAAAATGGGGCATAAAGAAAATGAATCAGTTTGTGAAATGCTTTTAAACTCTGGAGTTGAATAATCTGTAAGACTAATAATAACTACAGATGTTGTTTGACTGCTCATTGAGATGACAGAATATGGTATAGATGCATGTTAAGTGAGCACCCAGCATCATGAGTTCTGAGTGAAGCCCAAAGCCCGTGGAAAATAAAATCAGATCATGAAATTAAGGCCAGTAAAGCTGGGCTGGCAAGTTGAACCCCAGGCAGCTTTTCTTGCAATTCCTAACTATTGAAGGGCTCACTTATGAAAATAATGCTCTTTAATGCATTTTTTGTGTGTGTGTATAATACATATTTGCAGGTGATTGGTTGTTGTTTGTGATTGAAAGTCTAATTAATTGGCATGTTGCCTGCCGCTTTTCAATGGAAATAGGTTTTTTATTTTTATTTGTTATGTGGAATGGTATCTTTCAGTACCTTTCCAGAATATCAAGCAACTTGTTCTAATTTTCACTGTGAGTAATAGATTTTGTCCAATGGGAAAAAAATCAACCATGAAAACAACACAGCTGATACTTTGGTAGGAGCTGCAAGTAGCAGCTATAGGCTGTGGACACATACTTGAGCCTAAACACTCCAATTTATTTATGTAAGAATACACATAAACTTTCCTCTAAAGAAAATGCTGAAGACAGAATGGCACATCTTCCCTCATTGCCCTCTCCACGGAGAGCTGTTGCCAGTGCTTGTGCCAGCTTAGGAAGTTTGGCAGTCGGTTGGCAATGTACAGCTGCCTGGAGCACAGGACTGTGGGACTGTGTAGAGGAAGATGAGATTCTTTCTACCACCTCAGTTAGGAGAGTAGGCCGTTTTGTTGGCGTCTATTTACCCTATGGAGGAACCATGCACACCGTTATCAAATGAGAGAAAGCTGGAACAGGAGCACCACAGAAAACCTGCCAAAATGAAGGAGTGGAGTCAAGAAATGATCTCATAGTAACCTCCCCATGATATATAGTGCAAACCTAAACCCAGGTAGGTAGTTGTGAATAAAATAGCAAAGAAACTCAGAACAGGGCATGCTTCAGAGAGCACAGTTCATTGTGTCTCTTGCCTCTGACAGACTGAACATCCCGTTCGTCATGGCCACGTCTGAAATACTCTGCAAGACTAAAACATAGATCAAAAGTTATGTCCAGAGAAACTAACCACTACCTCCAACAAAGCAGTTCAGAAGAGCTAAGAACAAGTTCTTGTGAAACTTCATGTTAGAAATACATTTCCTACTGGACTGTGTGGGAGGGATGAGTAATAGGCTCTATTGTATACATATTTCCCCCATAATGGATACACGGTAATTCTCTGGAATCTCAGCAGTAGACCACTTGCTTTGCAGTTCATCAAAATTAGCTATTCTTTATTTAAAGAAATGTTAACATTTATTTACAGTACTTCAGATTTTGAGTGTTGGCATACCTGTGTTTAAATATTTACTAGAATTTTCATATATGTTTTAAAATATTTAAGATGTGTCAAATGGGGAGAGGCTAGAAATTGTGGCTTCAGAAGCTGTGAATAGTATGTACTATGTTGAAAAAGCATAATTTACCAAAAACTTTGGTGTGAAGTAGTTCATCTGTTAAGATTATCTGCCTTTATTACTATAACTCTGATAATTTGAAACATAAAGTGAAGAATTGTTGAAAAGGGGACACACATAGTTATAATCTCTCTGAAAAGAATTACCTGTGAAGGTCATATTCCCTGAGGGAATCCCATTTCTCTCTCATGATTGATGGTTTCCCCTATCAGATATTTTTTGCTTTCTCCTATCTCATCACAGTAGATAATTCCACACTGTCCTCAGTGATTTCCACCTTTGCATTGGCCTTTCTAGAGAGGTAGGGTATTAACTCTCCCATATACCAAATGTGTTACATCTAGTCTTACTTTACAAAACTGTGATAAGAATGTTAGATTCTTCTCTTTCTTTCTTTCCCTTCATCATCCACAGTTCTGCTTCTGTTCAAATCTTTTTGCCTTTTTTCCCTCCCTCATTTTCCATCAGTACCCCAGAAACACTGTCTACCTTGCTCCCTTTATTGCATTTGTTTTTTGCTTTCTCACCATAGCACTTGTGATCTTTCCAGTTACTAAAATGATTCCTTTTTCCAAGCCATCTGCTTTTGGATATCTTTATCTTTTCCAGCTCAGGTCCTGAACACGTGAATGTTAATGTCTGTGAATGTAGACATTTTTAGGTTCAGAACCTTTGATTACTTCTTTTCCGTTCCCCCTGAATCTGGTAGCCCAATGCAGTATGGCTGCTATAGCTCTGCATCCCCAGGCTCAGCAAGGCTGAGCACCTATTTCTGATAGGCATACATTCTGATGTGCATATATATACACACATGTGGGGCGTATGTCACTATTCATACGCGTGCATATATCTATATGTACATATGATATATATGTATACATAGATCACTTTAGCAGCTATCCTTAGACTCACCTCAGTCTCTCAGATCACCTACAAGTTGGATATTGGATCCAACCAGGATCTCCCCAGGTCTCCCCAGTTGCTGGCACGTGGAAATAGGAGCCTCAGAGGCCCATAGCCCTGCTCTGGTTTCTGGTATTCAGACCTCTCATCCTATTTGCCACATAGGCCAGCTTAACGTTTGTTAACATTCATCCACATCCGCTCAGAAGAGAAGAGCATCCCCACAGAATTTAGATAAAAACAGGGTTAAATGTGTCTATAAAATAGATTGTGGTGATCAAGCACAAGGTATAGTCAGACAGGCATACTGTACCATTGCCTCTTTCCAGTTGATTGACCCCTTTTATCCCACCTACCCTTTCTGTTACCACTCCTCGTCCTCCCTAAGCCACCTAGATACCTGCCTTTCTCCACCTTTAGTCCTTCCATTAAACATCTCATAATAAATTTCGCACATTCCCACAATCTTTTTAAAACATCCCACCAGCAAGCTTTCCACAGTCTCCCAATGTAATTCTCCCTGCATCCCACAGTGAGTCTCAAACCCTCATAGACAGCCATCCCCTTCAGCATAGAAGATGGTCATGCAAAGGTGTTCCTTTCAGTGGGTCACCTTGGGGGGTTTCAACCCAGTACCATGGTCTAACCACTCCCCTGGGTGGTCTTAGGGAGCAGTCGATTCAATGAACTGCTTTTCACTGGTTAGGTTACTTGGCTTCCTCTGCCTGGTATTATTCCTCCTCCCATTTGTGCTTTTGCTCCTCCAAGCTTTGAGGGTTTGATTTGTGCATTGTATGCATGAATTTCTGTCAAAAGCTTTAATACCTACTGTAAATTATTCCTTTGTATTTGGTACTCACACCTGACTTGTGAACTAATGCAAAAAGTCATAGTGTCTTTCAAACATTTTTTTAGTTTGTAGGAGAGGAATAGCTACTCTAGAAAGCAACACTATTACTTTACAAACCATCCTTCATAGGGAATGTTATCATAAGAGATACACAGAGATCACAGAGATTCATAAAATGGAGCAGATGAAGATGAATTTTGCTCTAGTTTATAGAAAAACATGAACTTATATCAATTTTACAGGATGGGGAAAGCATAAATCTGCAGAAAAGAAAGGACAGTAAAAAGACCAAGTGTAGTAAAGAGATAGGATTTATCTTTAGATGTGATTATGAGGCAGGAAACAAGTCAGTAAAGTCAGAGGTGATAAACTTTTGTTTCTAGGAGTAGGCAATTTCTGAGCATTCAGGAACTTGGGAGGGATGGAGGGATTCTGGAAAGCTGTGGTGGATGGTGAATTAAAGCAATAAAGAGTGAATATGTAAGGATGAATTCTGAGATGCTTTGGAGCCATTTAGTATGTTTGTGCATGAGACACATGGAAGGAGAAAATTCAAAAAATCAAAATAACTCTACAAATTCTGGTCTGAAACAGAGGATAGTTATGTGTGCTAGTGTTCAATGGGGAAGCAGGTGGAAGGAATTAATCTAATTTAACATGAGGTTTTGCGATTTGGATTTTCTATGCAAATGAGCGGTGCAAAGCAATCTTCAAGGGAGGGAAGTAACAGTGTAACTCATCTGGCCTCAGCTTTAAGATAAGGTAAAATTGTGCCTTAGAATTGCATGTTTGTCATCACTGACTTTAAATGAAACCTAGATGATGAAGGCAGATACAATGTCTGCGTTGGATATATGTATTTGGTCAGTGAAACACTCTATTCCTCTCTGTCCTGCCCTTCCTATGCTAATCTGAATGTATGTAGTTCACCTTTGTAACCTGAGGAGAAAAAGCATATGAGGCTAAGAGAATGGGTTCTGAAGATCTTTTGTCATTACAGCTCTTTAATGAGGTTACTCTCTATCAAAACTGAACGATATATTACAGTGTCCAAGTTTGGTATCTTCAGGCAACAAAAAATGGGAAGGGGAACAAAACCATAATCTACTCATTGATAAATGCATGGCCAGAATCTCATGTGAAAAGAGAACCCTTACTGAGACACCACAGTCATTTCCCATTTTCCGTTCAATTTCTCAAGCAGGGAGCACAGGGACAGTTACGTGGATCATTGGGGCTCCTGTCAGCTGCTTTGTTTTGCTTGGTGGAGTTAGGGCTAACCTAAAGAAATCAAGAAACCAGGTATGAATTGTCAGTTCCTCTCCACTCTACTAAACAAAAAGTCTAACTCTACCTTTGCCAAACTGGAAGAGGATGGAATGTCTACAGATGAACACATGTTCAACCACATGTACAGCTTGCTGAAGATCTTTACATATTCATATGTAATTACACAAGTGTGTTAAGACAGGCTGAAATTTGAGCTGGGTTGTTAAAAAGTTTTGTGGTAGTTTTCATTAGCTTTCCTTCCGAAACGGATGTCAGAGCCTCTTGAGCAGAATAGCTCCAGTCTTTTTCCATTTCCAAAGTTTCTGTTTTCACCATGTCACATCTTCCTCCTGCTGTTCTCTCCTATTATTTCTTTTCTCACACATTAGTTTAAGAGTATGTGACACCACTGTCAGTGAAACGTGTGGAGAATTAAGAGTGGCTGTGCTTGATAAGCCCAGATGCTAAAAATATTACCCACTTATGCACCCACGCTGCTACTTTTTCTTCTTATTAGCTTAAGGATATGTGGCTTTGCTGTCACTGTGGTGCAGTGTAATGGAAACAAGAGCTGGTCCACCTGCTCCAGTTAAACAAAAGATCTTTACAGATAGTCACTTTAGGGTGGTGTTATTGAGATGGCCAGCTTGGGATTCAGTAGAGATGCTGGAGTGGAAATGGTTCCACCTCCCAGATTTCTCCCCTCTCTCGTGCACCATGTGCTGCACAGCATGATGGGGGGACAAGGACTGGAAAGGACCTCCTGACTGTGGAGCCCAGTACCCTGCTGTCACAGGCAACCATGTCACATAAACCAATAAAGGTGGGGAGTTATGCTGCTAGATAGTGGCAGGGCCTGTCTCAAACCTCTTTAGTAAGATGTTCAATGTTGTTCAGATGCTGACTGGAGGGAACGCTGAGTAAGAGGCAAGAAGGATGATAAACTTATTATTAGAGTAAATAGAAATAAGAAAGTAAGGGGCTGAGGTGGATGAACTTTGTGAAAAGCAATGAAAGCACAAGAGCAAGGTAGTGGAAAGGTTTGTTGTGGCATAGAGCAGGCAGGGTGAATGTATATGCAAACCTTAAATGCTCTGAACAAATTCACCTTTGATCATTGTGGCAAACCAAAGTGTGTGAATATACTCAGCTACTGACAGTTTATATGGGAATATTCACCACTTGCAGTGATTTGGGAGATAGCAGCATATTTGTCAAACCTTTTTTTTGCATGTGAAGTCTTTATGATAGTTCTGTGTCACTGGGAAGCTTTTAGCAGTGTGAAATCTGAGGACACAAGTAAGAATTGTACCTTTCAAACACAGAAATAATGTGTTCCTTTTCATTATTTAGCATGTTAATTTTTTCCTATGCCTCAAACTCTAACTTGTTGACAAATTCCAGGTGAAAAGATAGCTTGCAAATTCATCTTGTGAAAATTTTTTATCTGTAATGACTGAAAACTTACTTTTATTTCCAATCAGCCACTTAGTTTTCAGAGGGTTAAGGCAAAGAAACCCTCTTAAGTATGAAGAAAATTTCTTGGTAACAGGATTGGTCTTTGTGTTTAACAAGTGCTGACCAATGCAAGGCCTTTTTTTTTGAATGACCTTTCTTAGTCTAATAATGTAGTTTTGCTGTTAAAGTTGTACAATTTGATTGTCATTGATCATAAACTTGGGGAGCTATAAATGCATGTTATGGGAAGAAAGCCAAAACTGATTTTCTGAGTGGTTCAGTGTTAATGTTGTAATCACACAATCCTCTGCCCATCTTCTATCAAGTTCACAAATGTTAAGCTCACTTGATACCATCCTTGAACCATCTGTTCAGTCCTTCAGCTGTAAACCCAATGCACAGTTACATTTCATCATTTGCTTGAGTACTTATCTTAAAATTGGTAACACCTATGTCTCCCTGAAATATGAATTTCCATTAAAAGAAATAATTGATTTTTTCTTTTTTTACTTCTTGCTTTGCAAAGAGATTTGAAATGTAGCACTGCTCCTGCAAGAGTATTTTTAAACATGCCAGCAGGAGCCTATTGGGAATAACTAGGTATAAATATCTCTAATGAGTAAACAGGTGTTTAATACAGGTTGGAGCATATCAGTGTACGAAATGTCTAAATCCTAAAAAAAATCAAAGACAAAGTGTGAAACTCCAAATATATTGACTTTTTCAAAATGCCAGGATGTTGAAAAGATACAAAAGGTGATGGAGTAAGAGAAAATTCTTGAGGTCAAAAAGGCAGTAGTGTTCATAGTAGCTTTATTTACAGCATGAACATATGAATTTGGACAGTTTTTCTATTTGTATGTCTGCTGCTTAAATCTACGCAGGCAAAGTTCAGTACTTTTCACTGCCGTAAGAAGTCTGTCAAAATGCAAACTACGTTGTGAGATACAGGATTTGGGCTGGCTCCCTGCTTGGGAGTGACCCTATCCAAGTTTTTGGTCGTGTCCTTCCATAGTCTCTGTGTCTTTGCATTAAGAGCAGTTGCCCACAGCCATGGACATTGGGAGTTGTTCCCCTGGATTCCCCGTGGTCTCTATATCCCAAGCCTGGAAGTTGTATCAGATGCTCTAAATTTGATCCCTCCCTGTTCTCTTCACACCTCTCCTCTCTGAAGTGCTTCTGGTCATTGCAGGGTCTGAAGAAAGACAAACAGCCTGAAACAACCCCATGATTTTGGGGCCCCGTTTTCTCATCGTTCTCTGCTTTCTTTCCATAGAGATGTTGTGATTGATTCCTAGAAGCCCTCATAACTCGTGTAGACAGAATACAGAGGTCAAATGCTATGACAATGTGCTGTAGCAGGAGGGAAAATTGCAAATGTCCAGTTCAGCTTCAAACTTTCACAAATGTTTCAATAAAAGGATTTATTTGGAGTTTGTCACATACTTGTCAGCTAGCTCTTCCTCCTACAGAAAAGTCTTAAAGTAGTAATATTTTATTTCTAGAAAGCCAGGCTTAGAAACATAAGTATCGTGGAAAATAACTGAGCTGCAGAAGTACTCGGTGCAAAGGAGCATGAGGACTGTGGATTGTGTGTCTGTTTACCTGTCTAATGAAAATACCTCATTACTGTCAGAGGTAATATCTCCTAGGATATTACCTATGGTAAATAGGTAAATACCTCCTAGGACCCCCAGGAGAAATTTTCCAAAGGGAAAATGTAAAGACAATAAGCAAATGTCTCCCATAGCTACCTCTAAGCTTTCAAGCTCAGAGTTTGGATGTAGCCAGGTCTTTCTCTCCCTTCTTTTTGTAGCCCTCTGGGTGCCCTTGTTTCCCAGGCAAGGCCACCCGGGTCTGTGACATGGTAACAAGCCACAGGATGCTTTGGCCAAGTCTCTGTTCTGGATGATTTTATTGCTCAGGGAGTTTTATGTAGTGTGATCACCATTCAGTTTACATGCAGCCAAAGTTACTTTCCCTAATATTTATTAATTAGTCTTAAAAAAATTCTTAAAAATTACTAAGATTTGAAAACTCTGACAAGTCTGGATTTCAGACTATTATCCTAGCTCCTGGTATATAACAGTTAATACAAGGTATTAATAAATTATGCAATCTTTCTCTTGGCTACTTAGCTACCAAATTTGTCTTGCTTTTATTTATTTATTTTTAAACTAATGTAAGACAGGCTAATATTTCAGATAACGTAAAATGTATGAGGCTTTAGAAAGGTTAAACTTCTAAGCAGTGTTCAAGGCCTTAGATCATTTTAATGCTGCCTCGTTTAAAGAAAAAAAGAAATCCTGGAAAGAGTTTGAAGCAATAACTAAGAGACTGAGGGTAAGACCATAAAAGAAAAATATTATGGAGCCCAGGACCTGCTCTGGTTAATGTGCTCTGCCTGAGTGACACTTACCTCTTCTTTGAACCATGTTTTTTATACGCTCAATACAGCACTCAGACACTCCCAATTTTTACTAAAAAAAACCCCTTGTGTTACAAACTTGATGAAGGATATACTGCTTTCTAAAGATCAGCTGTGTATCCCTCTTAAGCTTCTAAAGTTTGAGTGAGGTTCTGGTCCTGCTGAAGGCAATAGGTCTTTTGCTGTTGGCTCAAATGTCCATTTTGAAAAATTTTTTAATTTTTGCACCGGTGATCTAGGTTTTGCAGCAGTGAGACTGACAAAGTGACAGCATTGCTGGGACACTTGTGCTATAGCCCTTGCAAGAACAAAGTCATAAAATTGTTTCTTTTAGAATTCAAAACAGAAGACAGTGTATTTGCAAAAATACATTATCAACTAATATGTTTTTTGCCAAAGAAGCCTGGAAAATGTCAAGAACAGAGGGTGAATATTTTAAAATTTTAAATTCTATTTTAAAATAAACTTTCCAACTTCAATTATAGTAGATTCTGCCATTGCAGGCACTATAATATTTTGCAGAAATTTCATTCTACTACTTCCTGTTGTGGAGAGATAGAACAGTGTGCCTGCTTTGGGGGGTAGCTTTCTTTCTCCTGTGGTACAGGAGTGCTGCACTAGACACGGCTCTTAGCACTGGCCATTCATCAAGACCTTGACTTAACAATATGGCATTTCACAAGTGTCTGTGGAGTTTAGGGTGCATTATAGATTGCTCTTGCAATGGACAGTTACTTGCTCGTCATGATGGACTGGAGACGTCATGAAATGGGGTACAAAAAGCAAACAAATCAAAAATTAATATTCAAATTATGTAACCAGTGATCCATTAATGAACTGTTAAAGGATTCTACTTATAGCAAGATTGTATGGCCTGTGATAACTTTTTCACATCTCCTACCCGAAAAAGACTCTGCAGGCTCAAAGTTTAATTAGGCAATTACTCGTGATCACCTTTCTCTTATCTTTTGTTCATTGTTTTACAATCACAAGTGTAATCCAACCAAGAGGAGGCGATAAATTCCAAATGATAAATTGTCTTTTAATTTCTGCTTGTGCAGTTCCCAACACAGAAGGACATCAAGTAAAAATCAAAGAGTTGATGTTAATAAAGACTGATAAAACATCCCAGCATTCCATCAGCAACAGCCTGTGCTGGCATTTATTTTCAGAGTTTTCTCATTGTGTTCCCTTATCCAATTATAAGGCAAAAGATAAAAGGCATGGTAGTGAAATATTTCCTAAGACCTAGGAAATTGCTGGAAAAAATAACTGCTTATTTCTAAAATGAATTATGAAACCTTTAATAAACAGGAAATGGTATTGCAGGGTACATTTCAAGAACTAGAGAGTTTCAGATAAAAACTGAATATTTGAGAGAAAGACTGAAAAGAAAACAAATGCTTTTGAATATAATTTTACAACATGTTTGTAAGGCACTTTGTATATACTGAATAGCTAAGAACTCTTATTTGTTAAGGACAGTTTCACCAAGGTCACCTTTCTGTGGTGTTTGCTTAGCATTCAGATGTAAGCGTTCAGGGAATACACTGCATTATAGTACCTGATGCATAAATGTTCACTTTTTACATCATTTATCATTCTACTAGTGGCATTGACATAGTAAAACTCTGGTTAGTTACCTTTGTAAGGAAATTTAGAAATAAGGCTGGAAATCTACTCTGGTGTAAGAATGATAAGCAGAGCTAAGATGTGAGAGCCTGGCTGGAGATGCAATCATTACATGTTTTGTTGGGGACGTAAGTGGATGAAGGACTTCACACCAAGGTTTTTCTCTCATTCTAAATGCATTTAGAGAAAAGAAGGGGCTTCATGGGTGTACCTGAACTGCTGTTAAGTGCTGTGCTGCTAATAAGGATGTCTCTGATTCATAGAGGTGGGAAGTATATGCGGTAAGATAGATGGAATATATACATATATTTAGATAGATATAGACCCAAACAAAATCCTGTGAGTCAGATGAAATGGAGATTTTTTTTTTTTCCTTGAACATTCAGGACTCTTCATGCCCAAGATACCGTGAATAATTTCCAGGTTTTGCTGCTTTCTTTTAAAATTAGATCTGTATTTTGGTATAATATCATCAAACAGAATGAAAAGTTAATTAACGTTGTTGGATTAAATTTGTATACATTCATTAAATACCAGTTTTCAGCATAGATTTTGCAAAGTAGTTTATGTAGCTCTGAAGTCTGATTATAGTTCTCTTACCAGCTCTTTCTATTTTCTTAGGCAGACAGCTAATAGGTTACTGTCAGGATTTGAGCCCAGTTCTGAAATGTACTGATTTGCAAATTGTCTTGTAATTACAAATACAAATATTGCTGGTAGGAATAACATCCGGCTGTGGGGCAATTTCCTGGTTCATTGTTCTGACATTTCTAGACCTAGTATTTCTCTGAACACCTGTACTATGTCCCTAGTGAGTTTATAAGCTGCACAGCTGCTCTTGTGTGCTGTTAACAAGTCTTTTACAGAGTTTTCTGTTGTGTAGAAGATGATTGCTAGAATTTGATCAGTGAATTTTTCTCATCTCCATGTTGAGGACTAATTGGCTCGTAGCTGCATGCAGACCTTATCACAAAATCCAAAATCATTCCTTGCTTTAGTTTTGGCTTTTTTTTTTTAATATTTTTAAATTGTTTTTTAAATTCTTTTTTAAGAATCCATCCTTACTTTTGTTCCAAACAATAAGGTTTGTTACGTGACTAATATCAGTATGTTTAATTAATATGTTTCTTCATCATAGTTGCTCAGTCAGTCTTTTGGGGTAGATGATATTCCAGTCACAGCATGTGCCCTGTGTCCTGTGTGGCTGCCAGCTGCAGTACAAATTTCCCCCCTTTTATTGGAACAATTTTGATCTTCCCTAGTGATTAGTTTTGCAACAAATGCATGGCATATTGCCACTTTGGCATAGCACAGGGTATCTCATGATTCATGTTTAAAGCAGAGAACTCTGGTATTTTCTGCTGGGTAAGCAGTACAACTCCTCTATGCAGTTTCATGACATGAACTTTGTTACTTCCTATCCTATATATGTCTGCATCCAGAACTCTTTTCATTTATGTTTGAGATCTTGCAGGGGACGAGACATAAAGAGAATTGGAGAAAGGCAAGCACGCTGCTTGACTGTAAACAGAGCAAAGAGAACAATACAGCAATTGCTGTCAGTTAATACCAATCCTTAGAAAAATTCTAGAGCAAAAAGTCAAATAGAGTAGCAAAGCATTAGCTGTCATGTATCTTATATTTGATGCAATACACTGTCTAGGGTACTTATATTAACGACCTAGATGATGGAATAGAAAGTGAGTTTATTGTATCTTCATATGATGCAAAACTGTGAGAGACAACTTGCACTGGAGGATCAGATCAGAATTCAAAATGATAATGACAAAGAGGCAAAGCACGTGAAGATATAAGGCAGGAATTATTTACTGCAGTGATGCAAAATAAGGACAGCTGCTTTGGTAGCAGTTTTTCAGAAGAAGCTAAAGATGAGCACGGAGCACTGTGAAAAAAGCAAGCATAAAGCTAAAATACAGCCAGTGAGATGTGTGAAGTAATCTTGTACTCAGGAATAAATGAGACCTCTGATAGACTAGCCAGCTAGAAAACTGCAGTTTGGAGCATTGTACCTCAAAAGCTCCATGGTCTAGTGGAGATAGTCCAGAAGAAATGAATGAGATGGATTACACTTCTGGAAAATGTGACCTATTTCACTATTGGAAAACACTTTAAAATGGCAAAGTCAGTGAAAAACTGTCAAAGGTTTTTTGGTAAGTGATGGAACCTCCACCACTGGAGGTTTTTAAGAAGTGGTCAGACAAACAGCTCTTGGAAACAACATAGATGTCATTTATCTTACTTGGGGGCTAAGTAGATAAACTAGATCCTTCATAGTTCCTTCAAGCCCAATTTTTTTTATTATTCTATGATTATTAAAGCATAAGTTCAAAGTTTTGATCACAAATTAGTGATCAAGTAAGTTGTTTGCATTTCTTCATGGATCATTTTGGATATAGAGGTTGACAAAAAAAGTCAGGGAGCAGGGGGCAGGCTACTTCTTCTTGGCCAGGGAACTAGGGTGACCCAGTGCAGGTAATCCCCTTGTGTATAGGGCACAGTTGCAGGGAGGCTGAACGCAGACAAAGCAAGCAATGAATGGGGTCCAGGGTTTTCCCAGGGGCTCCAACCCAGAGCAAAAGATGATGTCAGCACTGAAACAGGCTGCCCAGAGAGGTGGTGGAGTCTCCTTCTCTAGAGACATTCAAAACCCTCCTGGACAAAGTTCCTGTGCAACGTGCTCTAGGTAAACCTGCTCTGGTGGAGGGGTTGAACTAGATGTCAAAAGATCTGTCAAACAGATCTCCAGAGGTCCCTTCCAACCCCATATGATTCTATGATTCTAAGTGGCCAGAAACAGGGCTGGAGGTAAGACTACATCTCCATCCAGGAGACGGGCCCAATGACAGGACTGCAGACAACCTGCAGCCTATGTTTAAGGGGCCCATTGAGCACAGGTCTCAGGATCATCAAGGAGACAGAATTGGAGACACCCACACACCTATACCATTGCTCAGGCAGGGATGAAGGGCTCTGAAGAGAGCTGAAATGGGGCTCCTTCTAGGCAGCAGGTAGGGGGAGGCCCCATGGCATGCTTGGAAGGCCATTGAGGGCTGTAAGTGCCCTCAATGTGACAGTGACAAAATTGGTCTTAAAGGACTGCATGTGATTCCAATTTGGTCTTCGTGAGGAACTTCTGCTTGATAGACACTGAGGTGTGTTGCAATTATCATACAACCTCTTCAGAAACCGGGGGTTTGAATTCCAAGTATGCAATCCTGCATTGTGTTCATAAGAGATTTTTATTTTTGTAAAGTGAGTTAAGAAGTTAGGAATATTTTGCTAAAACTAAATAAGAGATAATGAACGTTGAGAATGTCTGTCTTGGACAGTTTTGGCAATTCTAGTATAGTTACTCAGATGGCGTTGTCAGTGTTGCTATGTTGAGAAATTAGCTGGGATCTGTTATAGATACGGGTGAAGAATTTAAAATTTTGTCATTGTTTTCTCAGCAAGTCACTCTTACAGCTTCCTCTTCTCACCTGTCCTTGTTCATACTTATACCTCTATCGAGGAACATGCTTCTGGCTGATTTTATTACTTATTTTAAAGATAGGTTCTACCATTTCCCTCCATATTAACAAATAAGTTCGAGGAATAAAGGAAAAACTAATTTAAGAGCAACAAAATCAGAACCTTGGAGTAATTTAACTGGCAGAATCTCACATCAACTGAAACCAAATCTATTCTTGGTTTTGAACCCTTAAAACCAGGTTATTATTTTTCTCCTTGCTCCTGAAGGGAAGCTCTTTGAACCTGTGCCTTCCATGCACTAGAGTGGTGGTCTTTGAATTTTCTTCCTCTAAACTTAGGCTAAATATTTAAGGAGAATATAAAAATCCTCTGCTGGATGGTTTGTATTCAGCTTGAACTACTTGGTGTCACCTTAACAATAAAACTGGGATGGTGTAACAGGTGCTTATTGTCTTGTTCTTCCTCATTGTTTTTCAGATGTTATGTTTTGGCATATGTTAGTGACTGTCAAGGGGATATTATTGATCTGCTGAGACATCTGCTCCACTCACATTAATTTGACTACTCTTTCATGAAAGATGAGTTCCTTATGACTTCCATTCCTAGCACAGGAATACTGACCAGGTCTTTGCAGCTGAAAATTAACATTATTGAAGCCGAAGCTCTAAATTATACAGTTTTTGTTTGTGTCTAAATGCCTGCCATTCTTTTTATTGGAATTATAATATCATAAACTATCTAAGGAATAAAGACCGAAATGGTTAGGTTTACTTTTAAAATGCATTTTAACTCATTATCTTTGATGTAGCAGAAAAAAGGCAAAACTTTTTGTCATAAAAGAAACTTTAGAATATTTTAGGGAAGTTCTTCCCTAAAATAAGCCAGAAAACAAACCAATTGACCTTCTTAAAATAGGAAATTAATTAGTGGATCCAGGCAATAGTATGCTTTCAGTTATGTTTCTGATCATTTCTGATGAAAATCTGATCATCTTGTGAAGTTGAGGAAGAAAAGGAGTGAAATTTGATAGGAAAGCGACATGCTAAATGCAAGAATAGAAAACTGGCAGCCATCAGTTAAACCAGTATCCAGAAAAATACCTCCATTTTCCTTCCTTTAATTTAATATGATTCAAAAAAGCCTTTCATATCATTCAACTTGGAAAATGCACTTTTATCTTGATTTAAAATTTAAAAAGACTTAAAAACAGCCATGCAATCCAAGTAATTGATTTCCCTCTTGCTTGGCCTGCCAACTGCTGTGGTTGGTTTAACTAAAGGATTATTCCTAAAAAGTATTTTATTTTGTGTCTACAAATACATTTTACTTCAAGACAGGAATGAAACTGCTTTAAATATCAGTTCTGCATTTCCCTATAGTTGTCCTTATTCATATTCCTTTGCATCTTTGAAGAAAAAGCAGATTAGTGAATAAACTGGCTTGCTTGCCGTGCTGTAATCTATGTGGGACTCCAAAGAGGAAATAAAACTTCGTGGAATTTTCCACTCACTCCTCTTCTCTGACTTGCCTTGTGAGGTGGCCCGTGACTACCTTCTCTCTTGCCTCTTGTGGAGAAAGACATTTCTCCTCGAAGCTTGCACTATCCTGGTGATTACTTAGCAGCAGCTAACTGCTATACTGACCCATACGTAGGACCTAAAACATCAAAAAACTGGGGTGCCTTCTGGATTCACAAGAACAACCGAGTGTCAAACAGGAATGAAGAGGAAGAGAATGAGGGTGTGTGTGGAAGAACACAGGCAGAAGGGAGAGTTTTCGTATCGTATTTGCATGATATGAAAAAAGAGATTGATGATAGTGAAAGGTCTAACTTTTGGAGGCAGAGATGAATGATTGAGTGACCATTGTAACAGTTTCTGTAAAATGCTGTAATCTATGTCCACATCTTTGTGACCATTAGGAGACTCTTATCTGGCTTGCAAATGCCATGATTTTTACAAGGTCTTGTACAAGCAACACTGTAACTTGGAACATCAGTGAGCAAGTTCTTCACTTTGATTTTGATCCTTAAGAAAAAGTAAAGTTAGACTGTGTAAGGAAATAGCACTGAATTATGGGAGCGAAAGCACTGAATTATGGGAGGGAAAATGTATTTTATATCTGAAAGCAGTGATATCATCTCTCTGGAAATTAGTATGTTTCTATGGACTTCAACAAAGTATGAAAAATTAAAATTTCAAGTGTTCACAAATCTAGTGTTAAACTTCAGATGATACCATTCTGGAAAAAAAAAATAATCTTTGGAAGGCTCTGGAATATAATATATGAATACAGAATTTTTTATATGTGCATAGTTACATAGGTAGGTACAGATATATTTCATTAGCAGGAATTCTAGGAGCCCAAGAGAAAGGACATTGCATTTCTATCTGTGCTAAACCTATTTGACTGTGCTCTTTGCTTTGCTATCACTAAAATTTCAAATTATATTAGGATAATTATGAGTGCACTGTATAGGATCTGCTCTTGCTTCCATTGAACTTAATGGCAAAATTCCCATTAATTTAAATGGCAGCAAGAATGATCCCCAAATGTTCCTATTAAGCTGTTCACAAGCTGTGCCTTCTTCATGTTAACCAGCAATGAATTTTGTTTGTCAGTGCAGCTGATCATCTCACATTAAAATAATAATAAACAGATGTGATAACAGCCTGCCATTTTTCATTCCTTCAGTCAAATGCTTGATGTGATGGACTGTGTGATTTCCTCATTTAATGAACTGCCAGCTGAAGATGCGAAGGCTTTAACTGACACTAATCAAAAATGTTGACCAAAAAATCTTTAATATGATTTAAGAAATGTTTTTACTGAAAGATGATTTGTTCATTAGTTTCTTTTTTCAGAAAAATAGCTTGTAGAGTTCTGTATACTTAAATTTAACCCTGTATCTTTGATAGAAGGAAATAGAAGAAGGAGGAATAATATATTCAGTTGTTGCTTTGGGTAAGGTAACCACATGTGCTATATAAATAAATAAGTACAAAAATTCAAATTAGGAGAGTGGCAGGCTTTCTTTAATATAGATTAATCAAAAAATCCCAGGCATCCATCTACTCTCCTCCCTAATTTTCATGTATACAAGAGATCTTTTTGTTTCTGTAGAATATGAATTCCGTTATGCCTAAATAATTGTCTACTCAACATGTAACTATATCCCACGGAACTCTTTTTACATATTTGGGCAGGGGAAAAGATCAAATCTTCCTTATCTTCCTTTTCTTCCACAGTGAATGCTGCCTAAGCCTTTTCCTCCTCTTTTGACCTCTTTCACTCACCTTGTGACTTTTGAGAACGCGTACCAAGTTGTATTAATTTCCATTAACCAACTGTTCAGAAGGAGACAACAAGGAAAAATGTAATGTTAACATGACATGACAGAAAAATTGTTAAAAATTATTCTACTGGAAACTAATGATTTTTTTTTTCAACCGGACAACAATGTTCATTGTCATTTTATTTTACTTTTTTCACCATAAAATTCTGGTGACTTGGTATGTTACTAAGTATATGATGTTCTTCATGGATTCTTTCCTGTAATGGCATCACTTAGTGTAAAGCTTTCCCTGTTACTGCAGAAAACAGGCTAAAAATCTACGTTACATGGAAAAATGGCTCGAAAACAGCCATCTAGTTGAAAAAGCAATCCCTGGAAACATCCACCTGTGTGCCCTTTGCCACTGGAGCCAATGCACAGTTTTAGACACCATGGAATTTGATACATCAAGATGACAAAAAAAATCACCATGTCTTTCAAAAGGCCAGACCCACTGGTACAGATCTCTAAATCCTACCAGCTTTGTCTAAGGCCCTTAAGCCTTGAAAGAGAGTCCTACATAAAAGACATGGAACAAGAGTCTGTTCTGCACCGGTGCCCTGGACAAGGACAGAGGGAACACAAACACAAATGCTGAGGGTCATTTCTTTTACTCGCCACAACAGATGTTTCTCAGGGAGATAAATTTAAGTGGAAAAGGAGACATGCTACTGATGCCTGATACAGTCTCTTAGAGGAATTGTACTGTGCTGCTTTAAAAGGGGAATGTGACAAAATTTGTTTATAAATGATCAGGTTAATCACTTGTGTTTTGCTGTACAGTACCAATGAAACATGCTTACTGAAAACAAAAAGCATAATATAAACATTTGTAATAACCTGAAAGTCAATATTAATAACAGTACCTGGCCTGGTTATTTGTCCCTGTCACATCTCATAACCCTAGCATTATTTTTTTCTTGAGATTTAGGTATTGTTGTGATGGCTCTTAATCATTATAAAAATATATTATGACCACATTCATAATACAAAAATTATGCACATAGATTTTTGGAGGAATATTGATATCTGAACTGTTGCTTATAGCAACATACTTTTAAATAGGTGTTTTAGTACCACTTTTCAACATGACATTCTTCATTGTTAAGACACCCGTCCTTTTACCAAAAAAAAAAATTCAATACAAGTTTTTATTCGTAAGTAGCAATTATTTTCTTACTAATTCCTGAAACGTTCTCTATGTAAATTGGAATTAAAAACTTATGAAAGACAATGTCTAAAAGTTATATCCTTAAAAATCTTCCTAAGTTTTGTTTGGCTCTTTTTTTTCTCCCCTGTGGCACTGCTCAGCTAGATGAGCAGAAAACCTTATTTGCTCAGGTAACAAAAAATGACCCTGAAACTGTATGTTATAATTGACAGAGACTAGAATGGCAGCCTCTTGTTTGCTGACATGTTAAAGATAGATATATTGTTTCAGGAATAAATTCATATTAAAATGCCATCTTTGGTATTGTGACTCGACTCATTTCTTTTGTAAAGGATGTGGGAGAAATCTGCTCATTAAACTTGCTTTTCATTTTCTACTCACATTTTCTTTGAGAACGTTTCTGGAAAAGCCAGAAACATTGACCCGTAACTGTTTGTCAATACAGATTGACACCAAAGAATATTGCTGATACATTACAACAAATGCTACTATGTTGTATGCATTGAATTAATAATAAATCTCTCCTGAAAATATATGGAAGTATTCCCAGAACCTAACACAGACAAACTGGTTTAACTGTGGTTCAGGTATCATCAAGAAATAGGGATGATCTCCCCAAGCCTAGGAGTAGGAGTCTAATTTAGGCACCTTTACATTCCATTGACCAGTTTAGGGAGTCTGGATACCTGAAGACAAACATTGTGAATACTCCACAAAGGTCCAGTTGCAAACTTAGCATATAATGAAAATAAGTGAATTAGTTGTGCAGGGTAAAATAATCCCCTTCTGGCTATTGATGCAAATTCTCAGAAGTTTTAAAAAAAGGAGCTTTCTGTGTCCGGTAATGTCCTAATCCTCATTTGCAGTTACTAACATTTCCACTGACACTGAAGACGCTGAAGGGTGTCACTCAGGTATGATTTAATAATTATGATGCAGATGTCATAATGTAGAGCAGTAGGAAGGTCATGTACATGATAACACTGTTAATTGACCATTTGTTCCATATCCTTAGCTTCTCTAACACTGTACCATATTGTCTTCTAAGGCTTTTGTTTTCCTATTGTGCTTTAATTTACAAAAGCACTTGCTATAATCCTGTTATTGCTCAATCAAGAAGGCACCCCCAGTACGTATGGTTCTATTTTAAAAATAAATTTTTGTATTTTTGTCTTTCTGTGACACAAGCCGGGAAACTTATAACAGAGCTAACATTAATTGATGATGCAGAGAAAGTACCAAAGGTACCCTCCAAACATCAATTGATACTTTTTCCTGAAAATTTCCTAATCTTGTGTTACTCGTAGAACTATATACCCAGACTGCAATCAATTTAAGGGTTTTCACACCACAAACAGGGCATTACCTTTGGTTATCACAGAAAATCATTCTGATTTTCAAAATTTAAAATTGGTAATAGAATTCAATAATCCTATCAGTAATCCAGGGGATGATATGCAGCATAAATCAATAAGTACGGGCAGAATTATTAGCAGGTCTTATTGTGTGGTTAAAAATGTGGTCATTATAGTAACAACTTTTGCTGTGTTGACTATATTGTTGCTGTATGTATTACATTCAGAGGCCTGTCTTTTTTAGGGATGAATTTTTAAGATGCCATATAGACTTTCAAGACCTCCCTATTCTCACATTTTCTGGGATGTTCTTACTCCAAGTGTTGTTCAGCTCTCACTCTCTTATTAGGTGAGACTATTTAGCATACAGAAACGTTAGACACAGTTCTGCTTGGTCTTTCCTCTGGTACAGTATAGACTGGATTAACCATACCCAGATTTTTAAATGATACCTCCATCTTTAGTACGTTGTCAGTGTCCATCTTTGGAGAGTTCTGTTACGTGAGACATTGCTGACTCCCTATAATTTCTTCTGCTTTGACACTTTAAGCATTCGTTAATATTGGGGATTTTACTTCAACGTTTTTTGACAAAAACTGGTGGAATGTATTGTCAGGACAGAATTTGTGAAATGAGTCAAGCATAACCTTCAAATTATTGGTAAGAACCCAATATGCTGGTCTGTAAGTTCCAGTGTTCGTTTGTCTAGCCAATTGCAAATGGCTATCATATTCTGCAAGTTTCTGCCCTTATGATATTATTGCATAGTTCTATTTTCATAACTTCCTAATCCTCAAGAGAGCAGTGGTGCTTGGGTTTTAGTTGGGGTTTTAGTATTTTGAAGGCTGTGTGAGATACCATTTAAAATATTCAGTCCCAGTTGACTATTAAATGATCAGTAGCCTTATATCCTTTCCCTGGCAAAAAAATCCCCAAACATTCTCATCAACTGAAAACCAATCACTGTATTTAAATGCCTAAGATTTTGTTGTCTACCTGTAGTTTTTACGGACCATTTTTTGGAACAGTGGCTTTATAACTCATCAGCAGCTTGGTATGAAATGCATTGGACTTCAGAGATTTTAATGGAAGCAGGAAATTATTTTGCCACAAGAAAAAAGTGAAACACTCCAGAAAAACCCCAAGAACAATAGGCTGTTGGTTAATAAATACACAGTGCAAAGCTAAAATATCTTGGGTTTGTTTTCTACTTGAATTTTTTAACGAGAGTTGAAATTTTCAAAACCATACTGTTCATTGTATTGGTAAATAAATACGGAGTGCCAAAGCTAAAATACCTGGGGGTTTGTTTAGGAGAGGTGACTTTTTTCTTCCCAATAATACAATCCTATGATTAATAAAATATTGTGAAATATGTAGTTAGTAGTTATTATTTCTCCTAAGCATTACAGAAAGATTAAATTCTTTGAGTCTCACAAATACGTACCCATAGCAGAGTGAAATGTTAATACTTTCATACTGGAGAAAAGAGTGAATTAAAACAAGCAAGGTACATAGAATATTTTTAGGTTTTATCTTTTACTAGTATCTCTTAAGAATTCCAGAAAACCAAATTGTCAGTGGTAGTAGCTCTTCTATCATAGTTACTCAGCTGTTTTGTTTGCCTAATTCTTCCTCTTTCTGTAAAGTATATTTAGGGAACATGTGGGGGAGTTAAAAAGAACCACCACATGCTTAGCTTGTTTACAAGATGTGAAACTCCCACATCAGTCTCATTTTAGAATTCTTTAGGCTTTCAGGATGATGGAGAAAAATAATAAAAAAGAATTACAAATAAAAGCATAGAAAAGATTTTCTAAAATGTATAAACCAAAGGATGACAAACCAGAAAAGAAAACCTTACACAAACACATTTCTAGGTACGATAAAAGAGCAGGGTGCAGCAAGAAAAAGACTTTATTGCTCTATGACTTTCATGATCAAATGCATGTGAATGCAGTAGCTCTACATCTTCAGCACAAATGAATGCCATACCCACAATTCCAGCAACCTTTATTCTATTGAATTACTTCTTAAAGCTTCCACCTCTCTCT
Source organism: Scolopax mira (assembly GCA_004320125.1). NCBI lineage: Eukaryota > Metazoa > Chordata > Aves > Charadriiformes > Scolopacidae > Scolopax > Scolopax mira. The sequence continues at coordinate 68,010 of BJBW01004914.1, forward strand.
TTTCACAGAGTCTTGCTGATTTTTTTCCCAAGAGAAAATAAACAGAACATAACATGACCTTTCTTCTTTCCTCAGCTGGCTTGTTCTTCTCCCTCTCCCCTTTTCATCATGTTCAGAGAAGTTTCTTCTCTCACCTCTCCAGGTCTTGAATTCCTATATCATTCATCTCTCCTCTCACACCTAACTTTTCATTATCTTAGCAGAGGTTTTAAGAGACAAGGTTTCCATTAGATAATGGAAACTTCTAACTCATTGCTAATTCTTCTTCTTCTTTCTATTTTTTTCCCCATGATGACTTATAAGGAGCAATGCTTGTTGTAAGAGTGACCTTTTGTTACGCTACACCTGCACAGCATTGGGTACAAAGAACTTCTCACTAAGCAGAAGGGTAGTATTACAATAAGCATAGCAGTCCTGAGTCAACCCCAGTAAGGTGTATCTACACCTCAGAGCCTGCTCTTTCTCCTTCGCTGAGTTGCCTCAGGTGGGAAGCTATTTACTTGGAGTTAGTTAATAGGAAAAACAAGCACAAAAGCATTGATTGAATTCAGGCAATGTGTAGCTGGAGCAATGTGTGTAAATAGGATATATTTATTACTGTCCTCTGCTGATATTTTAGGACTAATGCATCTTCTACAAAAATACAGTCCCTTTTAGGAATCTGATGAGCTTTTTCTCCTGCGGTGTGTGATTCACATGTAAACTATCTTTTTCATGTGGGTGTTTAAATCTGGCAGTCTGCATGCAAAACATCCCTGGGCCACAAGACATCTCTAAAAGCATATAAAAGACACCACTCTAGTCTGAACATTTAATTTCTTCTGCTGAGTTACTACTGCAACAGCTTATAAAGAAAATACCCATGCATGCATCCACTTCATGTGTAAAGAGCAGCATCATGCTACTTCTTGAGTGATGAGTAAAGAGCATCCTAGGTGACTGTGATCTGTGGGTTAACTGATATAACCGAGGGGAATATGGCGGCAGTTAGTGGGGTTCACACTCTCCTAACATGTCTGAAGTGCTCACGCTGTAAAACTAATGTTGTTAGATTTATTCTGAGCTGAACCAAAGAATGCCAGAGCTCCTCTTACTCCCTGTTCGAAGATCAAGCTGTGATGAACAGGATGAGAAATGAATACTGTCTTTTCTGTTACATCATGTTTCAACACCACAGATATCTAAAGATGTAGTGCTGAGCAGGCATTTTAATCAAACCTCTCAGTTTAATTTATCAGTGTGATATTTTTCACACGATTTTGCAAAGCAAATTGAAGGATTTTCCTTCAGTGGTTTGAATGTTGTGATAAATGAGACATAAATCTATCCTGAATGCACTTGTCATAAGTAACAGCAGTGTCATTCAAAAAAATTGATTTTCAGTTCTGTGTTTTAAGAACAGGAACTTTTCTGAAGGGTTTCAGAGGTATGAGAATGACTGGTCAACTTGCAGAATACTAGGCAACTACAAATGCTGATGATAATTCAGGCCTCAGAATTAATTAATATATTTGTAAATATTCCAGAAATTTAGCAAAAGTATTTCTGTTATTTCTACCTTATAAATGAATGTCTAAAAAAAAATGTGGGAAAAAAAAAATAAAGTCATTGCTTCATTAAGGGTAGAATCTTCTTTCCTTTTTCTCTCTCTTCATTCTTGCCATGAAAAATATGTGCTGGGTTTTGCTATCGTACTATTTATACATAGATTTTGATTGCCTCCCTGTTCTAGCACCTCGATAGTGTGGGTATATTTGATCTGTATTATCGAGAGCTCCTCCTGTTCCTTTAGCCTTTACCATTGACTGGGTTTCTATAGAGAACAAAATAACGCAGGTCAGCTTGTAATACTGATATTGTCACTAATTCCTGAGAAAGTTCTGAGTAGAGAGTGTTTTCTGCCTTGTCCTGAATGTTCATTTCCCCTTTCTGCCAGTCTTGGCTGTAGTTCTTTCCTCGGGGAGCAGGAAAAACTCCCAGAAGATCAGTGAGTGGGAAGGGTTCACTGAAGCAGCTTCAGGCAAACGTTTACAGGTGTGACCCTTTCTCGGTTTCACATCTAGTATAGAACAGGTAACATAAGGATGATAATTTATAAATAGCAGAAAAAAAAATCTGATCCAAATAAAATCCAGGATTTGTTTAGAGAGCAAAAATGTGGTCTGAAATTTAAGTCAAAAAATTAAATATTTTTACAAAAAGCACTTTTAAAAAAGATTTTTTAAAAACCACATCTTATAATTAGGGAACCTCTGTAGTTGCAACAAGGCTGATAAGGATTTCAAGAAGCTTTCAGTTTTTCCATTTGTTATCTCTAGTTACAGGAACTTATCTTTTTCTGGGAAATCAATGCTTAAATTGTAGGAAACTCACATGCAGTGGTACACCATGCAAACTAGGACACAATAAGTGGATAACATTTTGTTCTAGGGTTCATGAGTCTGCCTTACCCCCTCTGGGTACAGATTATGTTTCAGGACATTTGAATAACAGCATAAAAAAAAAATCAGTTCTCTTTATAGCTAAATGAACTATGAATTAAATTTGTTATCAGATGACCAGTAGCTGCTAAGCATTTTCCAGCTGAGTAAGCTAATAAACCTATTTACTCTTTCTGCACGAGCAAGCATAGGCCCATTAACTGCAGATGCCTTCAGCAATATTCTTTGACATATAGAAGGTCATTCTCCTTTCATTGTCTTCATATCTTTATAGTTTAATGGTTAGCAAAAAGAACAGCTGCAATAGCTCTGTTGAGTAGCTAATTAGTAATTTAAAATTGCAATTGTAGGATTTTTATCCCCTTTAACCTCATTCTGACAGATTAGTGCTTTATATGCATTTACTTTGAACACTCTTGCTTTAAACTGAAATCACCTGTAGTAATTTAAATTGTCAGAGCCTTTATTAGAATTTGGTGGCAAAAATACCTGGCACATCAAAAGACCTCTTCCTGTTCTTTGATATTCAACGTTTGCTTGCAAAGAACCCTGTCCAGTGGTGGATGGGGCAGAAGCTAATGGATGATTTCCTTTACCACATCTTCTGACAGGTACTGCCCACTTTCCCCTTTTGTGACAAGATAGCAGGACAGGTTCAGTCTTCTAATACATTTCTCAGGAGCTGGTGCTCACTTTTTAAGCTTCTGCAGTGGGATTACTAGAATGAAAATGCATTATTGCTTTTATTGTCGGTGAGGCCATGTTTTCTTCAGCAATCTCAGTTATGGCTGCCACACTTGCTTTCTGTGCTGTCTTGCAAATATTTCCCAAAAGGATGCAGCCTGTTCACAGTACAAGTTCATGACACACAAAAAATCATCACGAGACAAAAGAACAGATTTCATTTTTGCTTTACAAGAGTGATAAACTTTGTGATGTTTCTTGTCAAATCTATGCAGTGTTGCTTCTGGTCCTGTGAGTTGTTCAGCTTGATCAGAGCAACAGTTCTTTTAAATTCATATTCTACTGCAGGGAGTAAGATACCTGAAGGAGAAGAATACATTCCCACCCACTCCAGCTAGAAAAAGCTCTGCTATGTGCTTTTTTTCCCTTCTAGGGAGTTTATATCCTGTCTAGTAATATCCAATTGTTTCCATCATTGCCTCTGTTTTCAATTTTATTTCTTTTTTTCTTTTCTTTTATTACTATGCTGTGTAAGCTCCTCAAGCTTATCAGAGGGATTAAAATGTCTGCTTACATTTCCTTGGGATTCTCAGTTTTCATCTCACCTCAATTTGCTTAGAATGGTTTCTAACTTTCTACAGTTCTGCCACAGCCAGGTAGAACCCTTCTGTATTTGCCTGTACCAGGCAGAGGGCAAATACTCATAAAATGTTATCTTAATTTTTACTATTAGGCTAAGAAAATGTTACATTAATAAATATTTATATATTTACTCTTAATATCGATAAAATATACTAGAAATACCCTCAAGTTAAATGACAATAAATTCCTGATTTAGTCATTTTTCTGTGTTCTTCAGTGATACCCAGCTGTTCAGATTTTTGCCAGGGGAAAAAAAAAGTGTAAAGTTACTTAAGTACTAAATTAATATTGACAGTAAACGTTGACACCAGCTGCTAGAGACTTTATGTCATCAGATGAACCTTCCTGCCTTGGGGTGATTTATTCTGGAAGAAATATGACTAGTTATAAGCTTTCTTATTGCTGAATCAGTACTGGGCCTTGCTATATATTAAGAAATCTTTACCTTGCTTAGCCTCTTTCCTATGTGTTCTTTAAGCTCTGCTGGCATCTTTTTTGAACAGCAAGGCTCTTCTTTCCTTTGGTTCCCACACAGCTTTTGGAATACTTGCTTTGGTTGTGATAAAATGTAATCCAGGCTTTGCTTCTGCTTTTTCTTATGGCCTCTTGCTGTTAGTAGGATTCAAGTGGTTGGTCTTGGTTAGGTTCTTAAGCTGGTCTTTCTCAATTTTGCGGAAAACCCATGTGCAAGGAAATTGCAAGTCCTTGTTACATGAGAAATTTATGACTGTATAGTGCAATAAAGTGTTTTTCAATGCCTTTGAAAATTCTTATCTCAAAATTTCTGAAGTATCATTTCCTTTCCACAAATGTTTGAGAGTTTGAAGAGCTCTTATATGTGAACAGTCTTATGTAAAAATGTATAGGACCAGATTGCCACAAGAGCTCTACTGACTCCCAAAGCTTCCAGCAATTCACATTCTCTGCAAACCTGACCTATAGATGCAATTCTAGATTTGAAAACCTGCACTGAGCTGTTGCTCCATACCATACTTCCTTCTGTTAAACAGCTATCTAGGAATCTTATTTTATTTTCTGAATGTGGTGACCAAGCTGTCAATAAAGAATTCTTCAGTCTGTACATCTAAGATTGCGTAGACAATCTCAGAACTTCCATAAAGAATATACCAAACAACTGATAACACAAAATCTTTGTATGCGCTGAGGGAGCATAGTTATAGTAAAAACAAAACATTTGGGATCAAAAGGAAAAAAATGTGATTTAAGAATAAGAACAGAGTTTTAAATAGAGGGACAGTGACTGAAGTATTTGTTTTCAAAGAATATATATCTCTTCTACTTTACACTTTCATGTAGAGAAACTTACTAGTACAAAACAGTTGTTTTACCTAAGTATGCATAGTCTTGTAATACTTTAAGCAATTTTTAATAAGAAAGTTATGCCAAAATTTGCAGGAAATGGGGAGTCATTCTGGGTCTTGAATCAATCAGACCTTTTGCTGCGTACCTCATGACCTGTGCTGCACCTCTAATGGCACCTCAGAAATGCTTTCAAGGGCCTTCACCTTCTAAAGCCAGCTTCCTTTGAGCTGCTGTTAGAGCAGGCAAGACTTGAAAATAGAAAAAAATGTCAAAATGACTGGGGTAAAATGAATGGCATTTGTCCACTGACTTCCCTCCAGCCCCCATGTCCTTGCAGGTGGCAGAGGTTCTTTCTTCCCATCTTGCTCCCAGCCCAGGAAGCTTTCAGCTGACTCCTACGCTGAATCAAATTGTGGGCAGTCCCTTCTTCACCACTAGGAAAAGCCTCTCTTTCCGCAGAGCCTGGCTGGGTGCCCGTGCTCCGACAGGAATACCGACCTGATTGCCACCCTCAGCCCACCTCTCCCTCGTCCTCTGGCCCCGTGCTGGAATCTTCTCTCCTAAACTGCATTTCTGCACTCCCCTGCAGGGGCTCAGCCCTACCATCCCTCTGCACGCTTCACCAGATGGATGGTGCAGCCATCAGGAGAAGGCAAACATGCCCTTGCTCTCGGCTCTCCAACTGTACCCTATTTAAAGAATGTGGATCAGACAAAATAGATAAATAAAATAGATATTGTCTGTCACAGTCAAACAGATTTTTCTCTTTTAGGAAAGTTCAGAAGACAGTTTGGGGACCAGACGTTGAAACTGGAAATCACACTATGCTTCCCTTTCTGTAATCCATACACTGACATTTCTAGGACAATCCTCGGTTGTCTTATTATGAATATATTATAATATTCAAAACTTCTGATTCAAATTTAGCTTTTCAAAGTGTCTGAGTCCCATATATAGGCAACAGAGAGAAGCATGTGTCATTGAAGACAATCAGAAGGATTTTTCCTCTCTGTTGACACGATGGTGCTTACTTCCAGAGGAGTGATTCACTAGGTATAAATTAAGAAGCATTCAGTGTTTGGTTTCCTCTGGGGACCAATTTAAATTAAAGCTAGCCCTCCTTACATGAATGCCTGTTCTTGTCACAGGACTGCCATTCATTCTCTCCTCAGTCTTTCTCCAGCAGTTCTTAGGCCGTGGTCTGAAAGCTGATGTTAAACTGATTACCAAGGTGATCCCTCCCCAAATAATTTCTTTGTAACTTTGAAAATTTCTATGGCATGATTTACCATACAACCTCACAAATTGCTGCAAACCCAATGTTTCATCCACTTAGTACACAATCATAAACCTAACATATTTACTCACTGTTCCTGCCAGCTCTAGTTTCAAAACAAAGCTGAAACTCCACAGCCTCCCACTTCCCATGTCCTGCTGATGTTGGTTTTTAGCTACAAAAAAATTGAATTTCTCTATTTTTGACACACTTGAGCACAGGTTTTTTGTGTGAGCTGTTCACACAGTTTCTATTGTTGCTAGAGGCAGTTTCAAAGTCCTTCCCAGTCAGAAGTATTGTCACAATTTTCATATGCTTCCACAGCAGCCGTAAGAGGCTGGTGGAATGTGAAAATATAAACTTTACAAGCAGTATCTGAATCCTTAGCTCAGTGTCATTAAATGAGACAAGAAGGGAAAATACGGTTATTGCATTTAACAGAAAATAGACCTCGGGAGTATGTCCTTCATTCTCCTTATTTTTGTATGACTTATGCTTAATGCACTTTAAGAAAATAAAAGCCAGTATTTTCTATGGGTTTGCATCCCTGAATGCAATGATCCAGTGCCCTTCCACACCAGGATTCTGGGGGAAGGGGATAATATATTTGTTTGATTACCTCAAATCCTGCCCCCTCCCATCAGTCTTGCTCATAGTCCTTAAGATTTTTGTTGGGTTTGGATTTTTTTTCCCTCAATTTACAGATTAAGGGCTCCAAGGAATAATACCCAGAGAGAACTCCCATGAAGACAAGAAAAACCCTCATATTGTATCTCAGTTCTTACTCCAGCTTTTGTGCTGCTGATCTCTGTAGTGACTTCCTTTTTTTCTGATACACCAAAAAAAGGACAACTTAATAACTGTTTTTGTTTCTGTTGACCTTAGTGCAGACTACCTGTAGCGTTCCCACTGAGACTTGAGATTTCTAATAAATAAATTACATTCCTTAGAGTGAAACTTTGAGAATAAAAATGAAAGTAGTAATGAGCTTAGAAACAAAATTACTGTGTTAGTAGATGCTTATCACTTAAGGCCAGTGAAAAAACAAACAAAGGCTTTATTTCCATAGCATGTTTATATGCAAGGGATAAATTGCATTTCTGTTGTATCTTATAAGGCTTTTAAAGGAAAATGCACAATTGCATGTATAGAAAACCCTTTCTATGTCCATTATTTTGTTATGGTATTAAGGTTTCTGTCCAACACTGCTCCTTTTGGTCTTAAGTTGCTCTTTATTTCAGGAAGCATCAGATTGTAGTCTGTAAAAGATTTAAATTTTTTTTCACTATATGAGTGCTTCTTTTAGATTTTAGTATTTGCCACAGAACTACCACAATTCTTTATTGCTTTTAAAAGTGAAATTCAATTTTCCTTTTTTTTTACTCATTTCTTTCAGTTTGGTCTAATCTGAATCATCTGTGTGAATATGTGTTCCATTAAGTGTCATGAAGTATTACATCATGTGAGCTTTAAGGAACCTTTTAAACTTAATTTTCATTTTATTTTTAAGCTATTTGTATTGCATTGAGATTCCCCTTACATTGACAGACTAGAAAATACATAGATCTACCGCTGACTGAGCAAGGACCAACCTGGTTTTCATTCACAATATTACCAGGAGATCCATGTAATAAAAAGAAAAATAGGGCAAGAAAAGAACTGCAAAGAACAGCTGGTCTGTGCTTAGACAAACAGATATTTGGTGTAACCTCGTTTTCAATGCTTCCAGCACTGTAAAGGCCATAATATCTGCAGCAGGTCTGTTCCTCTGCTTCACTGTCCTTGCTATTTGAAAGTTCAACTAATGTTTGACCTGACTCTTCCCAGTTTCAGAATAAGCTCATTATTTTTTGCATATGAAAGTTGAAATAGATTATTCTTTCCCTTTAGCAACAACCTTTCAAGCAATTGAAGACTGATATGGTACCCGGTCAGTCTTAACTCTGTCAGACTTAAAAGCAAATACTCTTTCAATCTTTTCTTATAGGTCATGTTTTCCAGAGCTCTGATCAGTCTCTCCACTACAGTCTCTCAAATCTGCACATGGCTGAGATCCCAACCTGTGCTGGATGTGAAAAGAGAACAACTTTCCATGTCTTGTAGTTTATGCTCTTGTTTATACGTCCCACTATGATGCCTATTTTCTCCAGAAATAGCATGATACTGTCTACTCATATTTGACTTGTGCTAAACTGTAATAGCAGACACTTCTGTATAGAATAGACACATGACAAGCTGTCTGTCCTCTGTCTAGTGTCTTGCAATTAATTATTCCCTCACAAGGTTGGTATCTTGTACTTATCCTTACTGAATCCAGTCTTATTTTAATTTTTTTTTTCCAATAAATTTCTTTAGTTTTTCAAGATAATTGTAAACCTTTCCTTACACTGTCCCAGTGACATGCTGTTCCGACTGACGAAAACCCTCAAATTACCATCACCCATTCATCACTATCGAATGGGGACATCCCATTTCAACTGTGAACCGCTGACTGTGATGCAAGGTTTTGGCTTTCCATCAATTCAATCTAAAGTAATTTCCTGACCTGTCTTCAGATGGAATAAATCACCCCCTGGAAATGTGCCTTTCTCCGTTGCTTATATGAGACTGAACATACAGCATATACTAAATAGCTAGATTTTCATAAACTACATGCAGATATGATTAAAAAGGGAATTTCCTGAAGTTACTCACCAGGCCAGCTGGGAAGAGGCCAACACTTCTGAATCCCTTGTTCTGGTGTTCTGCATCTTTTATTCCTGCCTTTATATGTTGTAATTCAAAGGAGAACTTTAATGTGCAGCTAAAATCTAGAAAGGCCAACCTTTGCTATGTCTTTTTATAGAAAATTAATTCTTTTTTTCCCAGAGACTCTGAGAACTTTCAGAATATGAGTATTGCTGAATGCAATGCAATATTTCAATTTTATTTCTTAAAGACATCTCTTTAATTCCAGCACCTACTTTAAGTAAAATACTATGCACCAAATTACCAGGTATCATTTTGAAAACTGGCCTCACAGTTAGGGTTTTAGATAGTATATGTTAATTATAGTAATGGAGATTGATGTGATTCCAGCTTTTTGAAGTATGTTATATATTACTGATTATACAGTTTTTCCTTTAGCCTATGCAGAACAAGGTTATTGAAGAGAACATTTAAAGAAAAGATGAAGTTTGTTATTCTCCTTTTCTTTTTTTCTTGAAGCATTTTGTTTCCTGGGCTTAGGGATAAAGTTCGGCAGAATATTTGCACAACTTTTCAGCATTTTCAAATTCTTGATATGAATTTTTCAGATCTTGTGTCTAAAGGAAACTTTAGCAAAATAATCACTTAAATGAAGTGAATCCCTTTGCAAGTAATCAGAAAGGTTGAGGACTCTCTTTTTACCTGTTCTTTATTTTAATGTATCTGTTCTCTGAAGAGACAGCACATCAGGATGTGGAATATGCAGCAACTTAGATGCAAAGATTCATTCCTATACTTTACCACTGTATATAGTCAGCAGCAGTAGTGCTTTCACTCCCGGTGGCTGGTCCTTGTGTGTAAGAATCTGAGGTTTGACTGTTAACACAAAGACATCCAGCCACCTCCTTGGCAAAAAAGTGGCGTGATCCTCCTTCACCAGCCTTGTCAATAAAATGATACTAAGAATGGAGTCTCTTCCACCTGAAGGTATATACACATGCAAAACTGAAGACGTTAAAAAATAGGAACACTTATGAGGAAGACAATTAGGGCACCTGCATATCCTGTAGTTGAATCTAGGGGCAGATGGGAACTGAGACAGAACCAGGAGTAGTTTTTTGGTGAAGCAGCCAGAGTTATCCCTCAGGAGCCATTGCTCCATGGGTTAACTGGCCTGCCACTCATGTTGCCGTAACATCCTGCTGTTCTCTCAGGACCCAGGGAGGCTGCCTGCACAGCAAAGACTTGAAGAGGAGAAAGCTGATGAATTGTCAGTGTCCTAATATCTCTCTGATGAGAAAAGCTGCATATTTTATATTTATAATGTGTGAGGAGGAGAGGAAGAGGCCAAGGACCAGTCAAGATCTGGTAGGCAAGAGGAGCAGTAGAAATGCGATGTGAAGAGAAGTGTGTGGGGACACACAGTGCATGTCCTTGGGACCTGTGGGGACAGTAGCAAACAATACTTCACCATGGCTGCTCCAACTGCTTAGAACCCATGGTTTTTATTTGTTTTAGTATAGAGCTGAATCTACTAAAGAAACATAGGGCAGGTATGATGGATATACCATCAGTCATAGTTAAAAACTTATCAATGTTAGCAAACTCTTGACAACAAGGGATAAAATTGGGTAAAATGTTGTTTGAGTTTATTTAAAATCTGTTGAAGAATTACAAAGTGGTAAATTCTTCAGAATACAAAAGGTCTTGAAAAATAAGTCTTGTAGTGCTGTATCAGAAAAGAAAGAAAAAGATAAAAAATTCAAATTCATTTAAGGTTAATCGTAACTCTTCTGAGATTCTAAAGCCTGTTCTGAGAACCTCTCTTGCCTGAGGCTGCTGACTTCACTTTTCTCTCATCATTAATCTTTCTTACATAGTGTGTCATATTCAGTTGCATTAAGACAATTAAGCTAAGAAATGTGAAAGATAGATATTATCCTCTCCACTTTATGTCAGTGCAATAGTTTTTCTAACAACTAAATCACTACAAAATTTGTAGGACATAGAAAACATAGGTCCCTTTCCTGAAAATAATTTCACTGATAGTAAATGCTTGAAAACAAATTGATCTTCATGAATCTTTTTGAGCAGGAGTAGTACAAATTTAATGTCTTCTTGTTTTAACAACAGGCCCTCTCATAAAATTCAGTTGTATCAGGCTAAATGCTAAGTTTAGCATTTAACAACAAGACAAGAATCAAAAGTTGTTTGGACTGTTTTTCTTGGTTTTTCTTTTTTACATTATAACGAAAGTTCCTGACAGGCACTATAAAACTCAATGACAAAGCAGTGCTACCAAAGTAAATTAACAATGCCAATAGGAGCAAGTGTTATCAGAAGTTTTTATACCTTTCTAAATTGCAGGAATTATTTTATTTTGTTTATGGTAGATCTCCAGAGTTGTGAGGTTGGGTTTTTTTGCATGGTCTTGAGGGGTTTGTTTTTTGGCTTTCAGGATATCAAAATTAATGTTGCATGGAATTTCGTATTCATAATAAACCCAGATGAGAAAATATTGTTTCTACAAAGTTTAACCAGTTTATTTTGGAGGCAGATCTATTTCCATATTAGAGTTGGTTTAAAAAAAAAATTAATGCATTAATGCAACCATCCTATTGTTAGGTATTTTGTTAAGATAAACTCCAGAACACCTAACAGCGTTGCTATGAGAGGAGGTCTTTGCCAATTAGAAAAGATGAGCTCAAATTAAATACTGCAGACCAGACTTGGCCTTCAAATACAGTTATTTTTAGAATATTCTGATAAACCTTTTCCTTCCATTTCAAACTGATGATTTTTCAAGACTGAGTCTATCCCAGAGAACAAAGCAGTTTCAGTGCATGTTCTTTGGAAAGCTTTTCAAAGCCTAAGTTGGTCAAAGTGAAAGAAGCCCATGACAATTTGGCTACTTGCCTATTTGCATGCCAGGGCCCAGAATTAACCTGTATCTCGTGGATTTAGAGATGGTAATTGAACTGTTTGCTCTGTTTTACCTGTGCAATCATGCATGTTACAATAACATTCAAAGGAGTCATAACTAGGATTTAGGTTATGATTAAATAGTTGTTACTTCATCTAGTAGGTGAATATTTAAAATCTACAAAATCACTTTTGATGGTGAACCATATTCTGTACTGGAGTAATTCCACTGGCTCTAGTGAGTTACATCATGAAATAACCTTCCTCCTCTGGTTGTATTCCACGTGAAAATATTGAAAACACAAAATTGTGCTGAAAGAATGCTAAACCAACCAAGTGAAGCAATCAAATCTGGAAATGCCCGTGGGCAAAAACCAATTCAGCCTTTACTTCATTCCCTTGTGCATAGAGATTTTAATTACATTATCACAAACTTTTCCCCAGGAAATCCTTTCTCCTGTTTCATGGTCTTTTCTTTCAGACTCCAGAGCAGTTCCTACCCCTTTGAAACGAAAGGCAATCTTGCAGTCATTTCTGATAGAACTCTGGTGTTTATTGCTGAAAATATTGACAACTTTCTTAAATCACCATTTTTCAGAAGCTGAGAATTGATCAGTGGCTGAGACATGAACAACACCACATCATCATGGCAATGGTTATTGGGTGCTGCTTCGTGTTGTGGGCTGTTGACCCATTCCTATAGTCTTCTCTTGAAATGGTGGAGGTTCTGTTGTCCCTTTGTCTCCGTGCTGGCTGTGAGAAGAGGTCAGTTAGTAAAGAAGTTCTGTGAATTATATTTTTTTATCTTGATAAAGGCTCCCTCTCAGGAAAAGAAATTCAAAGAAAACAACAGTTTGGCATGATGTGGACTTGTCAGCTTGGGCCCTGACGCATAGCATCTATGTTTAAATGGCTTTGGACTATAGCTATTAATCTTGAAATGGCTTATTAGCTCAGATGAGGTGTCTTATGATTGTTTCTCTGGTTCTTGGTGATCCTGTCGCTCTGCGTGGGGTCACCAGGGGCCTCTGCAACAGGCTCTCCTTGGCTCTGCTTTCTGGCAGGCATAAATGAGGGGCACTGGCATGCTTCCTGTGTGATGGCACGGAAATTAAACTTTCCAAATTCCCATTGTTTCCTTTAACAACCCATCTACTTCATACCCCTCTTCATTGCATGCAGTATGGGAACCAGTCAAATTAGAGTAACCAATTTCATGTTTTGAACTTTTGTGGTATGTAGATTTCACACAGTTCTCGTCTCCTTCCAGGCCCTTTATGCTACTGGCAGAGAAAAATACATTTTTGTTGTTTTGGGTTTTTTTTTCCCCTGCACCAAAATCATATAAATTTTAAAATTAAAAGTTTCTCTGGCATTTTCCCCCTTGAAGATGTCTTTCGCAAGCCTACACCAGAACCCATCTGTACCCTGAGTGCTGTGATATGACAGGACAGAAGGAAAACCTGCACCTGCTGCTCTTCTCATTGACGTCACTCTCCAGAAAACTCAATAAGAGCAGGACTGTGGCTAAACGTTTTCAAAGATGTAATTAATTTTAACACAGTCTCTTCAGATATTGCCACAGGCTTGAAAAGGTTTAACTAAACATAACGTTTGAAGAGGCAGTGAGCAGTAATGAGAAAGTAAAAACAAAATAGCAGTCACCATTTTATTGTAGCATAATGTTTTAACATTTATGTCAACTGGTTATCTTCAAAACATTAAGAAAATCCTGTCATAATTTTCAGAGTACACAGAGCAGTTGTCAGAGCACACCAGTTTTCTGAAAAAAGATCCAGATGAAATTTAAAGAAACATTTTGCAATGGAAGCTGTTTTCATCCCTGTGTACATAATAAAGCTGGTCCCCAAAAAGGATATTTTTCTCAAGCAAATAGAGTCCAAGTATTTGTTGACCTGACATAAACTTTAAACCTCCTACACAGTACTCCTGTTAAGTGACAAAATGATCCATTTTAGCTTCAATGATTTAAAAGCCCAGAGAGATTTGTACGCTTATTTTTTGAAATACCTCAGAAGCAGAATTTATCCTAAATAATATTGCTTTCATTTGTGTAGTTTTACTAGCATAGTTCTTGAATTCTCTTTTCAATTCAGTGCCGTTTATAACAAATTTTTCATGCTTCATTTTCACCCCTTCTTAAGTTTTGTAGTCCTTATATAGGAAAACATTTGCATTTCATGTAGAAAGTCATTTTGCAGGTAGTTTCGGTGATTTGTTATTTTAAAATTAATATTTAACAACTTTTTTTTTTCCTCCTTTGTATAACTTCTGGGATGTAGAAGTGCTACATTCCTGTAGCCCTAATCAGTGTCTCTTGTAGTTCACTTTTAGAGATGACAAAATGTATGCACAGACTGTGCCAAATCTCTTCTAAATTTTCCTTCTGGAAAGGCATTATCTGTCAGCAAACTCCTGGGCTTGCCTCATGGAAATGCTCCATTGCCTGCACTTCTAATGATTTTTTTCCCCCTTTAAGTAGATGCTTTTTTTTTTCCCCCCCTACTAGATTTTGCAAATCTAATATGCTTAAAAGACACAGCTTGTTTAGCATAACAGGAATCGTCCTAATATTTAGTAAGTCACTTAGTCAGCTTTGTCATATAAAGCCCAACTTGGTACTTAACATGTCAATATATAAACATAGTTATTTAGTCTCTCTGAAACCAGGCAGGGCATGAAAGGCTTGACGGATTGCTTGATAAGAAGTGCTCAGTTTTATCTGATAAAAGAAAAAAAAAGACAGGAGAATGAATATGAAAAAATACTGTGGCTTGGCCAGCAGAAAGTAATGAATGATATATGAAAGACTAGATCAAGCTGAGCGCAAACCTGAAAGCAATCTGACATGAGTTAGAGGAAGGGAAGTTGATGCTGAGGTGAGAATGAAAGAAAATTATCTTTTGTTTAGAAACCCCTGCTGATTCAAGAGCTTATATTTATATAAATTCAAGGAAAAAGCAAAGTCACTAAAAACCAGCAAAAGTGTGAGAGAGGAGGCATTTCCAGAACAAGAGAAAGAATGAGATGAACTGAAAGAACCTGACAACAGGAAGAAGCAGCTTTCAAACGACATGTCATAGTGTTTGACATGAATAGCGGCGTAAAGTGGAACAGTTGAATTTCACAGGTTTTCTTGCCTTTCTCATGCAGAAAGCAGATTTTGAAAAGGACTGGAATAAAACTGAGCAGATACATTATTTTGCAGTTCACTTTTCAGGAAACTGATTTTTTAAAAACATCTAATTTTATTTTTTGGTATAGTATTATTAAACCTCTGTTTAGGACTCCTTACTTGCCCAGTGCCTACCTCCAGAAAATAATCATATTTCACAAATATCTCAACATTACATAAATAAGTTGATTTTTATTTAGCACATTTTTTGCTTCATCTATTATACGGTTTGTATGATGTGTATTATATCATTGCTTCTTCTGAGTCATCGAATGTGTATGCTCCGTATTAATGCAAAATAAATTTAAGTTTTTACACATGGGAAGAGTGTGGTTGAATGCATAGATCAGATTCAAGTGCACTCTCAAAAACCAACCAGCTATTTGTTGTCAAATATTGAAACTCCACCTACAAATAGCAATTTTTCAGAGATTAAATCAGTTTAAATAGCCTGTGGTTGGTTGTGTTAGCCATCTCCCAAATTTGGAGCCTGTATTATTTCTGTGTGATCTTTTTTCAGACAGATAGGACAGAGTTCCACTAGCCTTTTGAGCCAGCAGGATAGAAACAGCTCTGACCCAAAGTTAAGGCTTTAGGTTATTTAAGAGGAGCGCTGTACTAACCACGGCTCCACAGATCCTGGATAGGTGCAGGCTGCAGTTCTGACAGGACTGGAATAAATTTACAAATGTCCTTAAAAACAATCAGTTAGAATTGGTTTTGCCTGTAAGGTGTTGATTGTTCAGTGGTCAGCCATACGTCGCTTCAAAAGTGCTCCTGAGCTTGAAAATGTTTGTAGATGTGCTAAGAAGTGGAATTACATTAGGAAATTAGTTCTTTCACCTCTTTTATGCTAAACCTGCTGCACAAGTGGAAGTCACTGGGGAAAGTATGAGTACTGTTTGTACTGATGTTTGAGAAACTGTTTCATTTATAGGTGTGAGTTTGTTTTCCATACGTACGCTCTGAACTTGAGCTCCTTGGGGAGCTAGGGCCACTAAAGTCTCTTGAAAGAGACTTGGGGGTGCTGGGCTGATGGACGAGAAGCTGGACATCAGCAGGCAATGGGCACTTGCAGCCCAGAAGGCCAGTCACATCCTGGGCTGCATCAAAAGAAGTGTTGCCAGCAGGTCCAGAGAAGTGATTCTGCCACTTTGCTCTGCTCTGGTGAGACCTCACCTGGAGCACTGTGTGCAGGTCTGGAGCCCTCAATAGAAGAAGGACATGGACCTGATGGAGTGGGTCCAGAGGAGGGCCACAAAAATGATTAGGGGGTTGGAGCCCC
>BJBW01004915.1:0-58492 GCA_004320125.1 Scolopax mira
GAAGTTTGAGTAAAATAAGGGTTACTTAAGATCTATTGCTAAACTACTTAAGACCATGTTTTTCCATGTTCTCTAAGCCTTTGGGGTATTGTTAGATCATACGTTTAAACTTTTCTGCCCAGAGAGAAAAAACTTTCAAATTCCAAGACTCTCTTATAGTTGTCTTCAGGAGCAGTTGTTTTTCATTGAGCACTTAGTTCAGTACTCTTAATACCACAAGAGTTACTGATAATAAGGAAAACAGACTGGTAGGAAGGAAAGCCATAATGGAGTAAAAGAACCAGAGAAAAAGTAAATAGTATTTCTATTATTTGCAACATAAAATAATAATTGTATGCATTTTCTAGGGGGACTGAAAGGAAGCCCTAACAATGTTTTAGTCAAAGTTCTCTGGGTTGTATGCTCAGTTGTTTTATCACAAAACGATCAAAACCAAGAGCAGAACAAATAAAAAAATCTCTTTAGCTTGTAGTAAGTTAAATGAGGGTGTGTTATTTCATGGGTAACCTTACCTAGCTATATTCCAGTCTTCAAGTCTCCCCTACCTTGTGTACCTGTTCCCACAACCTTTCCTTTTAAATATACTCTAGCAGATTTCCTTATGTAGCCTGTAGCAAGCAGTCACATGAAGCTTAGTCATCTGATTGCTCTCATTCCCACATCCTGTGTGGAGTCTAAAATTTATACACATACCCATTTCAAAATAGGCTACTGGATCATTTCTTTAAAGACTCAGTCAGCTAGTTTCCCACTCCTTTTTAAATCCTATCTGGTCCACTATGTTTAAAAGGTATTTTCCTCTTCGTAGCCTTTCTGGCTGTGCTTCTGCAGCCTGCAGGTGTGTTCTATGCCTACTGGGGCTATGAGAAAGGGCAAAGCAAGAGCAAAACAGAGAGAGTTGAGAATAGAATGAGGAGAAATACAACTTAGGAAGAGGATATGGAATAGTGATGACAAAAGTAAAGGCAAAAAATAAGAATGCAGTAATGAAACAAGGGTTAGTATCAGCAGTAAGAGGAGAATGAAGGAAAAAGAAATTGAGGACACAGGAAGACATGAATGAAAGAAAGAAAAATTGTTGCTCTCTGTAGAAGCATCACTTTTTTTTCATCTCAAAAAGCTCTAAGTTAAGCTTCAGAAGCAGTGAGAGTGTTAAGAAGTGTTGCTTTATTTTAGTTAGGTTTAAAAAAAAAAGTAAAACAGAACACAGGAGACCAAAGAAGAGTTTAAATAAAAGGGCATTATAGACTTACAGGGAGGAGTCTGCTGCATGCTGTCTCCTGGGCTGAGATTCTAAATTTCCTATAATTTCTGTTCAAGTTTCTTCTCCTTCCTCCTCCTCTCAGCTGTGGACACATTTTCGTAGAGCATAACTACTATTTTTAAAGTGTTCTTCCTTTAGGTGCATGAATAAACACAGTGTATTTTGTTCGCTCTTATTCATTCTGTGTTATCCTGACTATACATTATTTCCCAGTGTTTTTCAAGTGCTAAAAGATGTTCAGTGGGGTAGCAAAAGCAATTTCATTGAAGTAATCTAGAGTTTCACCCCGAGAAAAAGAGTCATTGGTTTTCATTCTTTTTGATGATAATGGGCTTGAGACAAGATCTGTGTGTGCATCATTGTGTTCATTCTTTAGGAACGAGGGAAAGGGTGGGGGTTGCGTAAGTCTTGCAAATGACTACTTTTCCTCTTGGATAATCCAGTTTCCAGTCCAATAATACACTTCTGTGGAACAACAATGCGACTGAAATCCTCTCCTATTTTAGGCTGTTCTGTTTTTAAAGTTAGTTCCTGGAACAGTAGAAGTATGAGGAAGGTCTATGCATGCTGTGTATATCAGGTGCTTTTTTGAAACTGTCTTTATCTGGGTGCTCTTGAAAACATACTTCTAATTATGACCTTTGTGTTGCATCAGTCTTGCACAATCCTTTCAAATTTGCAGGTCTGGTTTATTGCTTTCTCTTAGGATATAAGCCAATAAGAATGGATGTCTGCAGCAGAAAAAGAATGAGAGAGAGGTTCCCCTAGAAAGCTCATTCTTTGCATTCACATAACCAATTTCTGTGGCTAAATTGAGCTTTTTGGGTGAAACCCAACAAGGGGTAAAACTAGGACAAAAGAGTAGTATTCGATGAATATAAAATTAGGAGTACTGCCCTGGTTAACAGTCATGATATATATTCTCTGTCATTAAAAGCTGAAAATGGATGAAATACCTCAGATAATAGAATGCAAAAGTGTTAGCCAGTATTTAAAAAACTGATTTTCTCCTGTATGAGAAACTGAACTTTATTGAGTTTAAAGCATATGAGTTGAGTCAACACTTCAATCTATATTGATGCGAAATTTAACAGGATTGTGTTATAAGCACAAACACAAACACGAATATATTGTGTTATAAACACAATAACAAACAAAAAAGGCATATTGGCTTTTTGTAGAAGACAGGCACTTTTTATTTTCTCCTCATACAAATTTAAAAAAAAAAAAATCCGGAGGAGCAAAAAAACCCAAGGATATGGAAGTAAATAGACTAAAACATCTTTTTTTTTTCTGTAGACAGAACATACCAGACTTGCCTGCTTTCTTTCTGTGATACAATAACTGCTTTTCTAGACAAATGAAACTGTTAAACTAAAGAAGAGGGGAATTAGATTAATTGTCAAACAGGCAAAGAAGTACCTCAGAGAGAAAGGTGGCAATATGTTACACTGAATGGCAGAGGGAAGTTGTTAGAGCTCTGTCCAAAAATTTATATTAAAACTGGTATTGTTTAGCATTTTCATTAGCAATCTTAGCACAAAGGCAGGTACTTGCTAATGAAATTTGTTGACATTACAAAGCTGGGAAACAGTCTCTGTAGGGTGGTGTTGTACTGGAATAATTGGATGACCTTGGGTAGAGAAATAAAATGGGATAAAATCAAATAATATAAAGTACAAGGTTATGTGCTTTGGGTCATGAGCTCTCTGATACAAGCTCAGAGCTTGTTAGATGGAAGAGCAGAGCATTTGAAAGAACTAGATATATAAGCCAAAGAAGGGGCTGTGAACCACTGATTTGATGTTACTGTGGAAAATGTAAATTGAGTCCTAAGTAAATTCAGTCCTATATTTCTTGTACAGATAAGGGAGTACTAATGCCATGTGTGAAACTTTATCTCTAAAACTGAGAACAGATCTGGAAATCCACATGCACAAAATTGGGCTTAGAAGAGTTATAAAAAAAAAAAAAACTAAAAGAGAGGAGTAGACAAGAGAGTAAAAGAACTTGGATTGTTTGGTTTAGACAGGTGACGCTTAAAAGACCATACAGTCTTTGAATGTACAAGTTGAAGCAAATGTAACAGGAGAAGCAGCTTCTTTTAATTAAAAATAACCAACCAAACCAAAAAAAAAAAAACCAAACCACTAACAAACTTTTGTTAAGAGATTACTTTGGGCTCGTTATGAATAAATTTATATTGGAAGTTAAAGGAAGTCTTTTAACTATTGAAGCCTCTAAACATTGCTAAGAGAACAAGTGTTTCCTATATGATAGAGTAACGTTCGATGTGCAAGGGACACATTATAGAATGAAACTTGATTTGTCATTAAGTTGTAGTTAGAGCACACTCAGGTCTGAACTGCCTTTCATATACTAGCTCAAAGCAACAGTAGGTTAAACGGGACTGATACAGAGAACTGCTCTGTATCTCCACTGTGCTGCAAGTGATGGATATGAGTGCTGTGCCAGAGTGTGCTGTAAGGGGTTTCTCCTGCTGCTTAGCAGGGAAAGATGGCAGGATTGGGGCAAATGGTAGAAAAAAAGCACATTCCTTTTTAGTTCAATAATGCTTGCTCTTCTCCTTCCTATTTGAACAGCATGTTCTTACTTTTTTCCTTGCCAGCAAATAGTTGAAATGTTCCCATTAAGAACTTGAGGAATGACATATTGCTAGAATTCAGCTGCCAGAATTAAGCCTTACTTGGCCTCTTGACGTACAGTAAGCCAGCCTAGGAAGAGCTTGTCATGCCTCAAATGTTTGTTTATAATCATTTGTAGTTATCTTACATAGTCATCTTTCGGTAATCTTGTGTGTAATGACTACAGTAACTACTGTTTAAAGTTAATATTTTGCCTAGCTTGAGTAACTTGGCTCTGCAGAGAATCCTTACAAAGGGAAAGGAAGTAGAGTGATGCTCTCCTTGCTGCTGCGTGGCTGCTAGACTTCCCACCATAGGGATTTTTAGCCTCCTGCTCTATATGCCCCCAAGATTTCCTCATTCCTTACATTGGCCTTTTAAATCCTTCTCCACATCACAGGAACTGGATGTGTTTTCTTGTAGAAGGCTCCTGTGCTGTTATGAGAAGATTTGAAGCTTTGTCTTTTGGGTTTGTTTGGGTTTTTTTTGGAAGATGACTGTCCAGATATCCTTCAGTACTCTAGTGAAATCCAGTTCTAAGTTATACCTTCCACACAAAGCAACCTTAGGGCATTCCTGCGTTAATGAGTACAGCCAGCTCTGAACTGGCAAAGTTCAGGCTGTTCTTTGTACAAACTCCATCAAATATTTTAATCTCCATTTGCTTTTGAAAGAATGGTTGGCTCAAAATATTCAGGCTTATTTTTACTCTTCCAGTGAATTATAACTCCTCTGTCTCTTGCAAGTGGTATTTAGCTTTGTCTCACAATGTCTCTGTGACGTAGGAAAGTATTGCAAATAGTGGGGTAGGTGTTTTGGATAAATAGTTTGTTCACAAGAAATGCAGTTTCCATCTGGAAACAAAATATTTGTGAATTCATCTTGAACTTAGTTCATACTTTTGGCCAAAAATAATTGTAAGAATGAAGTTATTTGGACTTTTTAAAAACCCAAGTTACATCTTTCTGTTTAAAAGCATCAAATAGTAATTTGTTGATAGTTTTATCAGTTAAAATCTGCTCACTGTAGAATGAAATGTGTTATTTCAAGTAAAATGAAAGTAGAATGATGTTCCACTAGTGATGATTCTTGTATTCGTTATGCACCATAGCTTGGCATCTTGTGTATGTACTCACGTAAACCTATTTTCACTTTCTTTCTTTATTTTTACCATGTAGTTTCTTGGTTTAAATGAAAAAAACCAAACAAACTAACTTTAAAAAAGCACTTATACAGCCGTCATTAATATTTCTATTTTATTAATGGGAAAACTGAGGAACAAATTTTCTGTGTTGTGTCCAAAACCAGCCTGCGATGGACTTAGGTACAAAGCTTGGCTTTTTCAGGCTTTTTTTTTCCCCAGGACTCTTCTGTTCAATCAGTGAAGTGAAACTTTCTCTTTTATCCACTTTCCTTAAACTTTGTATAACAATCACAACTTAATGCAAAATTCCTTTGATATACTGTGAGCTGATGCACAGTTGGTGAGTGTGGACACGGGAGGGTGAGGTCTCTCTGCAAAGGATCAGGAGTCTTGCCAAAGGCGTAGCTGAGGTCAGGCTTTTGTGTTCCCTGCAGCTCCCCTGCTCTGCGTGGGAGGTTTTAAGTTAATCCTGACGCTCTCTGATCCTGACTTATATTTTAAATATTCTCATTCATATGTGGAAATTGGTTTTCCTCAAGCTGCTCCCGTAATGGGTATTTTGATGTAAATTAATAAACATCCGTACTAAAGGCACCTGTTAAAATTGTTGTGGTACTTTAACACGCGATTTTTGGAAGACAGACAGAAAGTATTTCACAGGACTACTAGATTCTTCTTTTATCCATCTTTGATGGTGCCCAGTGGAAGCTATTTATAAAAAGAAATCAGCTAAGTGCGAGACGTTCTTTCTCACACAACTTTGTTTTCTAGTGATAAACCCCAGATTCAGATTACTAGTAGCCATTATCCATAATAAGCATAGTTACCACTATGAATTTATTTAATCCTGTTTTGAAGCTATTAATAGCTTTTGACCCATCCTGTAGCACCAGGTTCCACAACTAGGCATTTCTTGGAAAAGTATTTATTCAGTTAATTTTAAAGTCGGTTCCTTATCATTTTATTAAGAATCAGTTTGTTCCTGTGTTATTGTTCCCCCCTCATCTTCTCCATACCATTCATGGAGAGCTCTGTCACAACTTCCTTTATTTGTCTTTAGACACTTTAATCACTGTTTCCTTACAAAGAAGTTTTATTGGACTTTTTGTTTTATGAGTCTCCTCTGTTCTACTCTTAGCCATGCTAACTTTTTTGGAGGGAAGGGTTAGAGCTCTGTAATGGTTTTAACTCAGCCTGCAGGTTGCTTAAAGTAATATATTATTTCTGTGAAAAGATTTTACCCTTTCACTTGCTTCTTAATTTCCTTTTAATAAGAGTATTTTATATGCAATTTTCTTTCTTAAACCATATCAGTATGCTCACTGCATTTTATAACCATTTTTATCATATATATTTTCACACTCAATTATCTAACAGCTCTCTGGCAAACATATTATTTAAAATTGAGTACTTTATTTGTTTCTGAACAATGTGTAGCCTCTGAGAATAATGAAGGAGCCAGCCCTACATGACTTTTCAGCCCTATGGGGATCTTCTGGTATTTCTGTGTAGACTGCTAATAATTTATGGACTCCACATTGAGAAATTCTAATCTAACATATATAGGATTTCATGCTCCATAGTCTTACTGTATTTCAAGAAGTATATTTTATCCTGTTTTCTCAGGCATAACCGAGAATATTTTGTGCTCGTTAGTAAGGCTGTCCAAGAACCGAAGCAGAGTGCAGGTTATTCATGGCTGTTTTGAAAATAACTTTTAAAAGATCTTAGTAGATACGTGCTCATTTTTTTCCTACAGTTCTATGCAGTTTCTCAGAGTATTTCTGAGACAGCATTGTTAGGGCTGTTTGTATGTACAATGCAAAACAAACTACATACGTAGTTAGGCTTAGCTCTGTAATCTAAAGCATCCGTTCTGATGCTGAATGCATAGTAGCTTTGATAGTAGCGTAAATTTCAATTACAAATGAACATATATGCCATGAATGGTGAAAGTCTATCTGCAGAGAGGTCAGTGCCAAAACCTTTAATTTCACTGGGATCAGAATTCTCTCTCCAATAGGATTTCCCCTCCTCCTGATTGAGACAGTGTGTATTAAATTAATTAAAACACAGAGATACTTTGAGACAATAGGGTAATAATTTATTTCCACAATTGTCAGTTGTATGGATTATGCAGGAGGGAAAGCAGCCAAGAGATGTTGACTTATTCAAGACATCTAAGATGGGAGTGAACAGTTAAAAGTATACATCCAAAGAACAAGATTATGTATAAACAAAATATTTGGGGACAGTAATAAAGAAACAACATGCATTGTTCATTTCCTGGTATTGATACCTAATCTGTATTGCACAGCAGCCATGAAACTGATCAGCTGCAGTTTGTTGAAACTGAGAAAGGGATCATACAGGTTTTTTAGTACCCATTCATACAAACATACCTTATACCAGACATAAACAAATAGTAAGTCATCAGAATAGTAAGTTCATCAGAAATCAGTCATCATGTTCAAAAACAAATTTCAGATCATCCACTGTATGTAGTACTTCTGAAATTGTTTCAGTGATGCTAGTGAAGGACTTAAACATTAATTTGGCCTATTAGCTTAGCTAAGTAAAGTGAAATATGAATATATAATTTTTATGAGTCTGATCAAAGTATATGAAATAGAAATGTCGTAATAAGTGACACCAATAACCATAGTTTCAGGCCACAGCTGTATAAGGTTAAAATATGAACTCCTTCTGATGACTATTATTGCTGATACCGATTTATCCTCAGCAGAGCAGACAGTACAGGCCATGAACCCTCTGGCTTTTCATGTCAGAAGACCTTTAAGGTGTGTGTGTCTTAGAAAAAAGCCCTTGTATTCATGGAGCTACTTAGAAGTATACATCTCTCATTTCTTTTTTACATACTGGAATCACAGAGTATTTTGTATAGATTGGGAAATAGCAGATCTATTTTATCAATTCACTACATTTTAGTGAAGATATTTAAATTAATATTTAAGTTCCTTTCTACTACTGCAATGGGTACCTTAGTGTAAATAAAAAATGAAAACCTTCAGGAAAAAAGACTTCTAGACATTTTAAACTATATTTTTACTTCAACCATATTTCTGCCTTTTTATCATACCCTTCAGTCCCTTTCTCTTTTGGAAGCAAATGTGAGTAGCGTCTTGTGATAAAGTATAAGTGATGTTAAAGGACATTTTCTGAAATATTTATATACTTGTGATCGTTGACGTTTGTGTAAAGCTGTTGCTCATGTATTTTTCCTGTTTTTATCTGTTCCTGCATTTAATCTGTTATTTCAACTGTATTCCTTACAGCTAAAGGGAGCTTTTAGAAAAAACACTGAAAAATTAAAAATATTGATCTTGGCAGACCTATAATTAAAGAGACCTTTATTCTCTGACTTCAGAGACTTCTTTGTCTACAAAAAATAATGTGAATCTTGACCTCTGAAGTTCTTTGTCATTACCCACAAAGAGTGTTTTTTTTTCTAGTTATAGGATACATTTCAACTACCATCACAAAATCTCACAAAATCAAGGCAGGTGCTAAAACCCATTGAAGTTAACGGAGAATATCTGAATTCCTAACCTTAACAAGAGATCTTCCTTTGTGGCAAAGGGATTGGGTTTTGGCAGAGAGATTTGTTTATTGCAGTGCAGAGACTTACACAACAAGGCTACATCTAGGCTGATGAAGCCAGGGAACATTCCTGGACACTGACAGTCGATCCTCTGCGCTGTGGAATACTTAACACATTGCGCAGTCCTAGCTTCTGCCAATTAATGCTCTCCCAAACAGTTTCCAAGCATGGTTCAAGAGTTTAGTGTGATCAAGGGCCTGTTCCCAACAGGTGATTTGGCAAAAGCCACCCGGTATGGGAAAGATAAATGGCTGCAGACTCTTCTCTGACAGCTTGCCTCAGTTTTAAAAAGAGTCATCTGGGCACATCTGATTTATCAGTGTATATGTAGTTCTATAGCAGCAGAGCTAGGAAAGCAGGAGGCACAGAGTTCTTATTCTTCTGCTGCAGTTGATAACAGTAGCTACTGAGTGTTGAATCAAAACTAGAGTCACTAGTCTTGCTCATTTCAGAAATCTCAGACACAATTTGAGGACTTAAAGAGAGTCAGGAATTTCCAATCACATCTAATGCTATTATTTGGACCATCAACTGAACACATGCATAGCAGGCTCAGTGCTTCTCCAGCATCTTAAGCCTCCTGAGCCCATTCTGTACCAGGAGATCCATAAATATATAGGAAACTAAAGTTACTATTATGTGTATTCTGCAAGAAATAAGGTGTCATGCTCTGCTTGTATAGGTTGTCTTTACAGAGTATACAATAGAAATGATGTATCTTCACAGTTCTCACTGTGTATATGCTGTGCACCAATTTTCTTATATTTCTGTTCAAATAGGCTTATTAATGCCTATTAATGGTTGTTGAAAAAGGAATTCCTTCAGAACTTATTTGCATTGCTCCTCACTATAGTTTTTTTCTGAAGCCTTTGCATTTTTAGACTTGAATAATTCATATTTTTTTTTGTCATTGTTCATTAAATTCTTGTACAATGTGCACAGTTAAGGTCCCCAAACTAACCCCTTGCTAGGGAAGTATCCTCGGTCTATGAGGCTGATTTTTTTTCTTTCATAAATTTGTTCAGGGACTGTACATTTGTTTATGCAGTTTGTGTGACAAAGTAAATTAAATAAAATAGAATTTCCTTTGCCAACTACCTGACTTGAAACCAGATTTGAAACATGGAAATCATTCTTATGGACACAGATTTCAGACACAAAAATATAGGACAAACTTATTATCAATCTTTCCACTTTGAATCATTCTGTCATCATTCTTTTCTTCAGATGTTGAGATTCTTTCTGAAATACTCATATTTTCACCTCAGCACCACCAAAACCATTAGGAAAATATCTGGAAAAACATTATTTGCTTACCATCTTCTATGGGTTTCATTTTGAGATAAAATTTAATTAACATGTTACCATAGAGCTTGCAAAATTTTATGGATATTCTGATTTAGAGAAAAAAATAGTCTCTGAGATACCCTGAAACTATTGAATATTGCAGGCCTGCTTAGAGACCATAATGCCCTGGTGAAGCCTCCAGGATATATGAGAGCCACTTACTGGTTGAAACTAGGTTTCCTGTTGCAAAACACATACAAACTAAATTGTATATTAGAATATGCAACCTGCAGCTGTTGGATATTTCTCAAACGTGAAAGCATATAGAAACAAGGAACTATTGAACAGATGAATGCTTCTTACTAGAATGTAGTTGTAACATGAAAAAAAAGACACAGAAAAGTAGCATCCTTTTACCTGTGTAGTTAATGAGAGTCTGATATTTGTATTTCTAAAGTGTCAGAGCTTGTCAGTGTATTAAGAGCAAGCAATGTATATACAGTATATACTATGGCTGTAGGAGAAAAGTTCTATGAAATTTCTTTCTAGTAACAAAAGCATTCTGGTAAGCATGTGATACTAATTTGGTGTGTTTGACATAGCCAGTCATTGATGAGTTTTTTAGTTGTGATTAACAAAAACATTCTAGACTTAGTCAGGAAATGCCTCTCTACTTTTTCATACCACAATGCAATCTTTGTCATTGCCAAATTTACTGTATTTTCTGTAAACAAATCCAGGTGACTTGGATATTGACGTCCATAATTAAAGCTGAGTAAGAGTCAGAAAGGAGGAAATGGCCTAAACTTGCTGTCACTGAAGTAATGACAAGATTCTTAACTTTGGTAGAAAACAGGGTTGGAGAAAAGGGTTGATTTGTCAGAGGTTGTTGTGAGCAGCCAGTACTCAGAATTCACGTTTGTGGTATTGCTCAGTTGTTTTGCTGCAATCAGCATACCTGTTAAATCAAACCCTTTAATAGTAGTGTCACTTATTTTTCTTAATACACTTGTTCTTAAATGACAAGCAAAGAATTTAGAAGGTAAAAGAAGAACATGTAAACACAAATAGAAAATGTCTCAGTTACATTAGCCAAATTACTTTATTTATGTCTACAGATGAAACTAGGTGCCAGAAAAGAGACACAGCATCAGGCATTAACGCTTATACTTCAGCTGCCAAGGAAGAATTTTATCAGTAGCCTTTAGTAATATTTGGACCAAAAATACACGGATATGCAGCTTTGCATTTTGTCTGATGTAGAGTGCAGCTTCTCTCACAGGTCCTCTGTTTCTGGAACAGTGTCAGGATCCGAAGGTTGAATGAACACTACAGGAATATTCTCCGATGTCCATCCTTTAGGAGTCCTATTGAAGGATCTTCTGGCAGCAAGAGGGTTTGCAAGGATCATGAATCTGGGATCATTTAGCATCAGTAGATTAAAATCTGGTACCTTGAATTTAACCAGCTTTGATGCTCTCTCAAAACCACCAAAGGGAGTGGCAACTCTGTAGATATTGGAGAAATAAAAGCAAAATGTGATTTAAAAAATCCTGTTTTCCTCCCAGGAGCTGAAAACAGCAGATGCTATTTTAATAATATAGATTTGTACAATTTCTTGTTTACATTTTCAAGCTTTTGGGAGAAGTGCTCTCATTGTTTTTCTGGCAAATTCTTGTTAAGATCCAGTTTATTTTCCCTTAGATAAAACCCTCTGACTTCTTCAAAATTCAACTAAATGGAAAAGCTGAGGGGAAAAAAAATGTTGCAAGAAAACCTTGTCGTTGATGAGTCACAGTTACTAAACTTATTTTGTTGGTGATAAAACATAGTTTTATTTTGTTGTCCTGAAAACATAGTTCAACACATTCTCTCTAGCAGGTAATTAGTTTAGGAAGTTCTCATTCCATTTTTTGCTATCCCCAGTTGTTCCTCCCACTACCCTGTATTTCAGCACCATATTGTTGTGCCAGTTAGAATCTATGTGGGGTTATGCCATAAATTTGGGTCACTTAAGTGATCTCGTTAAACAAAGACCTTTCAAAACAAAGGAGCATTTTAAAATGCAAATTATTTCAGCAATCTAGTTAATATCATCGTGCTCAAAGAATTGTAGCAATACAAATGAGGAGGCAGTAAAGCCTCATATGAAGCAGAAAGAACAGCCAAAGACAACAGGCTCTGGCAAGAAGGGGAACGGGTGAGGATATCAGCTTTGTTTCTGAAGAAAATGTTTATGTAACTAAACCTTGAAGCACTGTCTAAAATTGACCCCTAGTCTTAAGCCAGTATTTTTCATGTTATTTAAATGTAAGTGTTCCCTCAGGCGATAAGCATAAGCCCAAGAAACTAAAAGACAAGAAAAACTAAGCAGGAACTGACTGTTACATACATTTGCAAGTATTACGAACCAACAGTATTTCTAAATACCTCCCTTGATTCTTCTATATTTGCAGATTTCTAGGCTGAAAAAAAGCCACCCTAAGTTTTTGTGTCACCTTTCCCAGACTCCTTTGTATAAGCAAACATGACCAAACAGACTATTATATGTGCACTGCGTTTTGATCAGTTGCATAACTTTGATGGAATATATTCTGGTCAGTTAAGAGTGACAGATTTTTAAGATATACATGAGCACCTGACTTCTGCAAAGCTAGATATATACTGGTATGTGAAAATTAATTACTGTTGCAATGGTGTTTCGCCAGCCTCGACAGGTTTTGTGTGTTTGATTCAAAACTACAGAACTAAGTATGTATTTCTTGTGGCTCTAGGTACTATAGCAGAAGCCCAGAGAAATTAATACCAACCAAAATGAAAATAGATGATTTGAAGGTCTGATTAGATTTTTCAGCAAGATAACTATAGATGAAACAAAACCTAGGGAGAATTAAGTACTTTAAAAAAAAAAAAAAAAGAGATTAATTCAGGCAAATGAATCCATGACCTAAAAGAAATAGTACTAAGCAGCATTTGTTGAAGGGGATGGTGTTAATGCCAAAGGGTCAGTAAGATAGAAAAAATCATGAAAGTTCTGGGCACGCACATTTACTGAGAGAAGAGCACTGCTTTGGATTAAGCCCTAAAACTCTTTCTCAGGTGAAGATAAGACTGCAGCAGCAGCAGCCAGTCCAGCCATTAAATTCTCTTGAGGTCAAAGGAAATTCTTTATGCAAAGTGCCTGTGGTATCAAGCTTTTCTTGTGAAACTGTCTTCTAGGTCACAATGTCAATTTGGATACCGTATGATACTGATTAAAAATAATTGCTTGGTAATTGGCACAGAGTGAATGTAGTGATCTAGATCTTACAGGATAATAAAGATTGTTGTAATTGCTGCTCTAATTAGGATACAAGTTCTCACATTGTTGTAATATTTAATTCTCATCAATATATAAATTAAGGGGATAATCAATATGAATAGAACAATAATAGCTATATAGAATGCAAAGCAATTCTATAGTGTGAAAATTCCTCTTTGTGGTATTTTTGGGTTTTAAATACACCATGTTTCTGTAG
The DNA here is from genome assembly GCA_004320125.1 of Scolopax mira. Taxonomy (NCBI): domain Eukaryota; kingdom Metazoa; phylum Chordata; class Aves; order Charadriiformes; family Scolopacidae; genus Scolopax; species Scolopax mira. The sequence continues at coordinate 13,481 of BJBW01004915.1, forward strand.
GTAACAGAAGGACGTTTTATGGAAATTCAAATAGCTTTTGTGGGGAAAAAACCCTCACCATGTAGTTCCTATAGACAGTCTGGCCTCTGAGAACTAAGCATTTCTGCATGCTAGGCAGAAGCACGTGATGATCAACATAAAAGAGAGTACAGTAATTGGGTAACAAGTGTTAATTTTCCTTTACAGCACCAGTATATTTTTGTGACCAGTAACTTGTCTGACAACATAGTGGTGTAATGACCTGTGTTGGTGTGCGCATCAGCTGTATCACTTGAGCTCTGATTCATTGTATAGAAGCCTAAAACTCATGTGTAAAAAATTCCAGTAGTCATTGCTCATAATAAGGGTGGAAATGCTGATTCAGAACCATAGGAAGTGGCTCCAGGAAGTGTAGGAGATCGTTTAATATTTGCTTTGCATATTCCTAAAAAGTAGGTGCATGCTTTAACAATAGCAGTCACAACTATGTTTATTTTTAGTTGTTGTTTTAGCAGGGCTTTTGGGCTTTTTTACCTGCAGTCTTTCTTATTGAACATTATATTGTCTCAACGTAGGAGACTACTTGTAGTTTATTATTTGGGAAAGTCTGAATAAATATGTTAACTTTATTGGATTAGCACCTTCAATTACATAAGCACAAAAAAAAAAAAGTGCGTTTTGCATTTTAAAATGGGACTGTCATTCTTGGAACATTCTGCTTCTTGTTAATTCTGTGCAAAAAGGAGACAGAAGCAAAGTACCTGATGGTGCCAAATGCTCAGATCTTCAGTGTAGATGAGTGCAAGAACTAAAGCCAATTTCACTAAGGAACTGGCTTAACACTCAGCTTTCACTAATCTCACATCATTTCAAATTAGCACCTAAAAGTCCTTTGAGGCTCTGGATCCCAGCATTTTTACAACAGAACTCAGAATCCATTAATTAATAAAATCAGAGCCCGGTCCAGATGGACTGGATTCCTGTATTGTTTTTGAAACAGTAGTCTTAGGGAATTGAGAAAGCTAAGCAAGAATTTATCTGGTAGGAGAGGCAGAACTAGTCAGACTTGCTTGTCCTGTGTGAGTAAGATGTAGTGCTTTGTATGTTACTCATAATCCTACCTTTGACATTTTATCCAGCTCCAAGAAAGCAGATGGAATAAAGGTACTATTTTAACTAATCTTACAAACTCTTCAACAAATGTAGATTCATGCTGTCTTTATCACAGATGGCTACTGGGAGCTTCCACACCGATAAAAGAAGCAAGAAAATTTTTCACCAGTAAATACTTCATCAATCCTAATAGGAATTAATCTCCAAGAGAAATCAGATGGGATGGCTCTGTTCTGCAGCATTTCTCTGCTAGCACAGACTCATTTTCATCCAGGAGATGGAAGAGTAGCCTGGTCTGAAGAGTCTATTCAGAGATCCTCAGAAACAAATTTATCTGATCTTGCATTTTGTCCAGTGCTATGTGCTGTTAAGGCATTACTGGCTTAACTGGTTTTACAGAGAGCTCTACCTCAGAAGGTGAATGTGCTTGACATTGGCTGCCACCACTTCTTCCTTCATTGACCTGCCAGCATTGCAAGACCCCTGCAGTATAAAATGCATATTAGACCCCTGGTAATACGTCTATTTCCTTAGTTCTGATTCTGCTACAGTTATAAAAATTGCACTGCTACAAGGCCCAGAGTTGCCTCTTCGTTGCTGGCAGTGGAAAAGAAAATTCTGGATGCTGTTTAGTGCTGAATCTACTTGTAAGCCATGCGTTTGTGCATCTATTCCAACACATCAGACATTCTTAGCTGCTAAAAGTCTGCTGGTTTTACAGTTTGTTGTGTAACAAGGAAAGCTGAAAGTGGCCTGTAAAGTCTTAAGTGCCGTTTTAACAGATACCACTGAATAAACTGGGAAGAATCTCGGGCCCGTTTCCTTCCTATGCATTGCCCTTAATGTTACCCACACCCCCTTGTGACTAATGATGACTGTACCAGTGTTTTGCAGGAGAACAAACATAATGACACTTTATTGAATAATGAAGCATGACAGAAAGCCTTGCTGATACCCTCACTGATATCGAAGTGGTGCCATTATATTGCACTTTAATTGTTTAATACAGTGTCATTTGCTTTCTCTCCAAGACAGCAATTAAAGAACACAAAGATACTGTGACCTAGATGCACAGAATGACTTAGTGGGACGCACAGAAGTCCAGAGATACCTCACCTTCTATGAAAAGCCGATAACCTACTAATTCTTGAGATACCTAATGCTCAGATGTGCCTTCATCTTAGCTATACTGGCAGCTACACCTAGCTTACACCAAAGCTCATCTGTGATTCTCTAATTAATAATCTTTTGCCTGAACTTCCATGCCTGAAAATACCAATTTGAGCTTTGAGCAAAATAGCACATCAAGGCACTTTCACTCAACATCCATGTCTATTAGTGTTGAACCTCTGCATCAAATAATAATATGTCTGTGACCAGATCTCTCAAGAGATTTGTTTTCTCTGTAGTCTGAGAGTATCTATTTGTAAAGTGGACCTCACTGCTCACATACAGTATTCCAGAAAAAATATTACCTGGAAATAAAAACTTACTTGAATTGGACAGAGTGGGACTCTAGACACAGAGTAGGCCTAGATACAAGCCACACAACTAATAGCAGAGAAATGTAGGACCTGTTTTCTGCTTCTGAATCTGCTTGCTTAATTTACTGTAAGTATTAATTTAAATAGTGCATTGAAATATCTGGGAACTCAGATATAGGCCCAAGTTTCTCTTTCCCCAAGTGAGTTTCTTAATTATTCAGCTAGAGGAAGATGTTTACTTTCTCTAGCCCAAAGAGATTTATTACTTTCTGCACAGGTCTTAAAAAAGGAAGTGAAGGGTGTTCCCACCTCTTCCATGGAAGAGCCCCAAACCATATTGTTACACCTCTTCTAAGGGTCTGACATTCTTGTAGGAATAAATCTAGTCTGGTCACATTATAGGAAATTGCTCTTTCCAAAGAAATAAACCTTATTATCTATACCAAGTTTTAAAAGAATATTTATGACCCCTGCTCTGGTTTTGGAAAAGAAGGCTTTAATCTAGCTCTGACCTGAAGATAGACAAAATTAGCTGCTGATGGCTTTAGCAAAGAGAAATTTAAGTCACTTTTAGCTTCTCTGTATTGTTTTCTGTTGGTTAGCTTGGCATGCAGTCTGTTGGCCATTTTGAATCCCACAGTCAGACACCTACTCCCCTGTGCGTTTTCAGGAGTGTAGACGCCTAAGTCATGGCTGTAAAATCTTCTCCAAGAGGCTATTATCTTAAATTTCAATTTCAAAAATTCTCAATTTATCTTTGGATCTATGCCTTCTTGCTAGAAAACATTAGTCTGAGTGTACTGTATATAGCAACTTTTCTAGGTCCACCAAACATCCTTTCATTTTCTTCTGGATGTGGATTTTTTTCCATGACAAGGAGAGTTCTGGTGGATTATATTTGTATGCCTTGTGTTTTGAATTTACTAATTTCACTCTAGATCTGGATTTATGTGCCAGATTTTAGATTTTTATGGCAGTTACAAGGGAGAATATTGCCCCTTCCTTTATACAAATGTACATGTGTTCAAGAAATTTGGACTGGGGTGAGCTAGAGTTTTGCCATGTCATACATAGAGAAAACCTCCGTAGAAAGAAATCCATACAGTGTTGTAAAGAGGACAACTAACAGAATATGGAATCACAGAAAAAAAAATCCACAAAGAAGCCATCAAATGCCATCTCAAGACACATATCCCTATTAATGGGGCTTCTGTGCCCCGTCTGATGCTGTCTTTCACAGTAACAATTGGCATACTGGACTCAGGATCTCTCTTGTGAGATGGAGAACTGATGCTCTGTTCTGTGTATGTATCTTTGGCATTTTTTTGTTGTTTGGGGTAGGGGATTTTTCAGCAACAATAACCATAGTACCTAAACTGTGCTGTTACTGTTGCAGTGTAAGCAGCTGTGGCACATCTCTCTGACTCTATTTGTGATTTTGTCTGCTGAGAAGAGTGTGCCACACAGACATAATGATTAACATAATGTATATTGCTGTTAGGAATCAGAATTAGTGTAGTGTCTGCAGTGCCAGTTTTGATGTTGAATTGTGTAATTTTTTAGTCCTTGCACTCATAGTTGAGGTCCACTTCAATAGCAGGGACACAAGTGATGTTTGTGGTATTTTTCTCTAAGTTTATATTGCCATGAGCTATTTTCTTTTTCAATAGATTGCTGTCTGGAGTTTTGAGGAAGGGTTTTGGTTTGGCTTAGCTGTGTGGAACTCAGCAGGGATTATTTAGAGAAAAAATGTCCATAACTTCAATAAACAAAGATAATGTGCATGGTATGAATGAAGGCCAAAGACATAAGTAAGAATGTGTTTTAAAGCTTTCAAAATAGTTTGAAAGACGATATTGTCCATATATCTAGATGTTCTACTTCAGCCTTAGTATACTAGTTACTACATAGCTAGTACTAGTATTATGTACTAATTATGTACTAGTTACTATATAAATAATTTCACTCTTAGATCCCATGCTACTTTGAATGTTTTTTAAGCCTGCCTGTAATGTTTTATCTGTTAATTTGTTACTGAAGGTTGTTGAAGAGATAAAACATTTAAAATGTAATAAAATATATAGTCTGCTAACTATTTGGTGTGAGGGATTGGTTGAAGGATAAAGTTCATTTTACTATTATTGCCTTAGAAACAAGCCCTAAGAGTTGTATAAAAAAAAAAAGTGGTTTGCATTATACAGCTTACAAAAAAACTTTTGACTGAGCAACTCCCTGGTGGGTCTTGGAATCCTGTACCTACTGAAGTCAACAACAGAAATACTGAAAGGAGTTAGAAGCATTGCTACAGCCTGTGTTTCCATTTATTAAGTGCACTGGATCTGATACTTTCTCTCTTTCAGTATTTTCAACAATTCATCTTACATTCCTGGTTCTACAATTTAATTTGGAGTCCAGACTTTAGAGAGAGAATAGTTTCCTCTTTAATGCTTTTGTTTGGTACTTGTGTTCATGTCTATGCATATACTGTCAAATACAGGCAGCAGGTTTTTTTACAGCTGGAAATGTTTCATTGCATAGTATTTTTACTCTGCACTGTAAAATTCAGTGTCCATTCAGAATTACCTGTTAAAGCTCCTGTAGTCAGGCAGTTCTGGCTTTGCTTCAGGTTTAAAAAGTTTAGGATATAAGGCTTCCAGCAGCTCTGGATCATCCCTAATGGCTTCTATCCAGGGAGACTGATAGTACTTTGGTACAGAAGTAGTGTTGAACTTCTCAGGAGGAATTTCTTTCAGTGGTCCAGAATATCCTACAAGGCAATCAAAGCAAAATCATTGTAACAGTACTTTGCCTTTTCTGCTTCCTCACTGCCATCCTATGTAACTAGGCAGTAACATACCATCATTTCACAATTACATAAAATGAACAATTGGATCAAGTCACCTGGCCAAAGCTACACAGAAAGGTGGCAGGGGGAAACTGTAGCATTTTAGATAACTGCTGCAAAGAATTCCATCCTCTTTTGAGGCTATGATTATTTTAGTTTTATATAAATTTGTTACTGTCTTTATAAGCATTTGTTTGAAACTAGACTATAGCTACACAGCCCTTGGGCTGACTTACAAAAAGATTTTAAAAAGAGGCTTTTGGTTAAAACTAAGATAATTCAACATGGAAATCTATTCTACCCTTTTACCCTCCCACCATATCTTGCTCTTAATGTTGTTTCCTTCTATAAGCTTAAGAAAACTCTGGTTTTAAATCTACTCCTTTTCCCAGACCTTTTTTGCTTAAAGAAAAACTTGAAGATTTGTATCATGTCTTAGCAATGGAAATTATCTTTGTTTGCATTGTGTTTGACCAATTGATGCACAGAGTTTTTGCAGTCACTAACAGAGTAGCATTGACCTAGTTTGCATAGACTGGAAAAGGTTTGCACAAAACATGCATTGAGTAATTCTGAACAAAGAATGAATTTGTAAAAACCACAGTCTGCTCATGGATAATTCATAAACAGGAAGAAGGACTATATCACTGAATAAATTAATTAAAACAAATTAGCCTTCTCTAGTTTTTAAAGAATACAAAATAATGCTGCCTTGTAGCTCACTGCTTTAAATAAAGGCAACAGTACCCTCTCAGTTAAGCACTTAAAAAAGAACAGTTTATACAGCCGGAGGCAAATTCCTGTTAAAGTTACTCCTCTGTAAAGGTTTCTAGCAAAACTTACAGCGACTTCGGATTTACATTTATGGGTAATTAAACTGCAATGGATAATTTTCAGACTGTTGAGCAGTGTGTTGCATATTAGAAACAAAGGTTTGGCAAAGAAAAATCACTGTATTAGTCTGGTTTTAAATCTGAGGATCTCTTTCTCAATGTTAATAAGACCAGTAAATATAGGAGCAGTTTATCTTGCTATTAATTTATGTTTTCAGTTTAGGGACAAGTAATACAAAAGGCATATAAAATCTTTAAGAATGAATGAAAGTGACTGAAGAACATCTTTTTGCGTTTCTTCAGGAGATTCTGATTAGTTATCTGACTCAAATTTATCAATTTCTAATAGTTAAGTCCATTAAGAAAATATTTTTGAAGGTACTGTTTTATAAAGAGGTTCCTTTTCTGCTGTGAAATGACAGCTAAATATATCTAATGTTTGTAAACTCATGCATTACCTGGAGCGATGTTGTCAGGATGTGGTGGGCTGCGGGGATCGGGGGTATTAGGAGGTGTCATTGGGGCGTGCTGGGGCATTCCTTCCACACTGAGGCCGTCCATTCTAACACTCTGTATGGGCTCTCCACGCTGCATTTGGATACAAATCAATATCATCGACAGCACAGCTCTGTGATTCTCTGTCGAGGGTTGGAGTGATGCTCCAACCAGATTTGCAGCCCGGATCTGAGACCCAGGGTATGCTACCCAAAGGCATACTGTCCTGCTGTTTGGTACCCTCTTTGCTAGATGGCACTCTACAGGGTTTTCTGGCTGTTAGCCAGAAGGTGAAAGAGTTTCACAACTCTCTCACGTTGGCTATCAAAGCAAAAATGACTATTTTTTTTCAGTGTTAAGAATGATATCCCAGGACAGTTTTAAATGTCTGTATTACAGGTGTGTGAAGGCTTTATTGAAAGGATTGGAGGTGATGTGAGCTAAGCAACAAACTTTCTGAAGGCTTATAACCATCCAGCTGAGTTGTTTGACCTTTTCCGAAGTTTGGGTTATTTGAATATTGATATGCAAATGTACATAGAGAGTTCATCCCATCTACTGCTTACAGCAATCACCAAAACATCTACTTGTGCGTGTGGGCTGTGTGATTCACAGCAAAGAGTAGATGTGGTCACTTTGGCAGGGAGGCTCATAAAATATGTCCCTTGGATCATTAGAGACTGGAAGCTGTTATGTGCAAAGCACCCTTGCTACCGAAAGAGTCAAGAAATCTGGCAAGTTTGATCCATTTGAGTTTCAAAGCATTAATTCTTCAAAGCGTTTCTTCCCGTATCAGTTGAAAAATTCACTGCCTTGGTTGAATGGTTTTTGTTTGGGATTTTCTTTTCCTTTATTTGTAATAGAAATAACAACTTCAGTGCAGGTCACTTTCTGGAGATTCATGATATGCTGTTATTTTCCACCCTCCTATCGGGTCATCAGTTCTAAGGAAACATCCAAAGGCTTAATCATTGTTGCATAAATATAGAATTAGTGTCTCATAAGAAGTCAGAATCTTATTTTAGCTATGACACATAAGCTAAAAGCAATTTATATATAGACTGGTTAAGAGTTTCTTAAAGTAGGAAAGCAAGCAAATAATACTTGTTTAACAGAAAACAAAAAAGAAAGATTAAAGCAGAATGTTTTCTAGCCAGGATGAAGACACCACCAGTGGTATTTAAATAGGCATTTAAGGGAAGGGAACAGAAACCAAAGAGGTATAATTTTTTCACATGTCAGAATGTCATACTGACTGTACAGCATGTGTACTTGTTCTGGTTTTGTGGGAAGAAATAGACTAGAGGGGAACTGATCTGTCAAACCTCGAAGCAAAAGCATGGAATTAGATACAGAAATTCTAACAAAATGATGGTAGTGTGCTCAGCATACTCAGTAGAGGGAGAAATTGGGGGAATTATTCATAGGTGGACTTCTAAATAACAGAGCTGGGTTTTTTGAGTGTTAAATAGAATTGTTCAGATTTTTTATTTGGAATTTTTTTTTTTGAGTTGCATTCATTATATTGTTTCTGATTAATTTACAAATGCATGTGTATTTTCCGTAGTAAAATTTAACATGAGTAAGCCTTTCGGTGCTTTGCTATTCTGATTAATAAATTGTTTCCTATTTGAACTGATAAAAACTTTAGATTATATCACAACAATACATTACATACAGTTACTATTTTTCTTATTCCAAGAGAAGATTAAGGAAAAATTGAGTTAAAGTCTTTGTATCGATTGTGTAGGGGTTGGATGCTGACACAATCATAGCATCACCTATACAATGATTAGTTTGAAACACTTCAGGGAAAGAAATTGCTGTTCTATAAGGAGTATTTTTAGGTCAATTAATAATAATTAACTTTTGTAGTACATATTTCTTTTCAAAGTAGTCAAAGCAACTTAAAAATATTAGGACAGAATCTGCTTCTTTAGTCACGTACATTTGTATATGGAATCAGTGGGGATGCATACATGTAACTGAGAAGCAGAATTTAATACAATACTGGAACTAGAGAAGCTGTTTGTGTGCTGTATTAGATTGGGCATCGAGTATTCATGTTCAAGTAATTAAACCATACGGCACATTGGAGAGTTTAGTAAAATTTATGAATATTGTTTTCCAGAGGTTAAGCAAAAGGCTAAATTATTTTTGCAAAGACTACAGTCGACACAAACTCCAAGTTTAGTTCCTGCCATGGGGATTCCCAGGGTATTAGTAATGCTTTATTCGAACAATAATTGACTCTCTGTAACAAACTCCATCTTTTTTGTTTGTGTTGAGACAGGTAGGCCAGAAGTATATTTAGTGCCAGTTGTGAGAGCCATTTTGCTGCCTGGGAACCACATTGAGAGCATCAACATATTGTAATAAAAATATTTAGTTGTTGTGTGAAACAGATTCTTATTTCTTCCAAACTTTTGAATATCATTAACTAGTCAGTTTTCACATTAACTAGTTAATTTTCAGTAGTCAATGAGCCAGTTATTACAGGATAACAACTGTGATCTCTAGTAGCCTGAATCAGATTTGAATGAGAATGATTTGAATCTGATGTCATTAAGTATTGAGGCTTTTAGATTTTTTTATTTCTCTACAGGAGGTCAATAAAATACAAATTACTTACTTCATGTTAGGCTTATTCTAGTACAGGGTTTTACTTTTATTCTTCTTGAAACTACAAATAAGTCACGTACAATGTGTTTCGTGAGCACCGAGGGAACCAATGCAAACTCTCATTGTGTTTCATTAGTAAGTTATGACAAAATACTCACATTTCTTGGCTTGTTTGCTACATAATGATAATTTTCATATGTGTATTTGTCAGATCTCCGCTGACGTCTCTTGAAGAGTCTTGCACCTCTGTTGCTGAGTGTCGATAGTTCCTCTACCATTATATCTCTGGGGGTGCTGACCTTTTTTCCAAGGTTTAAGCTGGGTGAGACTGCAATACAACAGATAAATACATACCTCTGTTTTTCTTAAATGCCTGATAGTGCATATCCCACACCTGAAATCCAACAACGTGTTAATGCATACTTATCTAACACATAACATAGCTTCATACAGTGTTAGTGAAATTAATCATTCTCATAAAATTTTTGGAGCAGATTATTGAACACCACAAATCTGGTTTTTTTTTTGAAGATGCTAAGCACCTCAAGCTCCAAAATTACTTCAGTTAAATGGCATTCCACTGTTACCAAATCAGGTCTGTAATGTCCTATAGACCATCTTAATAGCAGACTGGTCAAAACTGGCTTTTGTGAGACCAGGAACAAAATTTCATCTGGCCCCAGTGTTGCCACATCAAACCTTGGATAGGTGAGCAGGTAATCCCTTTTAAACATACCTACCAGTTTCTTATAGCTTATAAACATTTTGATTTTCCATTGTTCTTTGATATTCTGCTTGCTTTTGAAATCCAGGGCATGTTTTCTACTTTAAGAAAAGTTTGCATTAGGAAGTCTATATTAAGTAGTATTTTAACTATCTTTAAAGCATTCAAAACAAAGCTCAAGGTGTTGAAAATTTGAGCCTTAACAAAGAATTACAACATGCTTCAAGGAATTGATATATTTATCAGCTCTCTCAAAGAGGAAATTGAATTACTAGATGTAACATTGCGTTATTCACTGCTTGGGAAAAATCCCTCTTTTGTCTTTAGTGATCTCCTGGGCAATTTTAAAATGAAGATGCATAAGCAGGGAAAGGGGAAATCATTTAGGAATGTAAATGGAGAACTCTGAATATCAGGAACTCTACTGGTCATCTTCGTGATAATGTTCTGGAAACTAAGATACTGATGGCAATGAGCAAGCTGTTGCTTGGTGACTGAACTCTCTCACTAGGTGTCCTCAAACTATAGATGAAGCTTAAAACTTAGAATACAGGAGCTCTGAACAAACTATTTTCTGCTAATTTATTTCTGCTTAGAAGGCTGTAGAATTTAAACAAGTGTAACAATTATTAGATTACATAATATAAACTTCAGGAAGAAAAATAGGAAGATGCAGTATGTTTTGAGGATTATATCAGTGGACTAGTGTGTTTCTTTGATCCACTTATTCAAAGTCACATTCTGTCATTTCTTTAATAATAAGACATTCTATTCTTCACATATTCTTATTGTTTACAGTATTAAAAATTCAGATCTTCGACATATATTTTAATGCATTAAAATGAAATGAAAGCAAATTATATGTAAGCGACTGTATCTTGCTGCTAGTGTAAGCATACAGGAAGCCCAGTTGAAAACTAACATTACAAATCAATTAACTGCAGGAGGTACCTAATGTCAGAGTTAATATTGCATATGCAGCATTTCACTTTGAGTAAGTGGCGTGTTCAAGGTGGCACATGTCTCCTAGTAACTTTATGTTGGAAAAACAGTGTTATTTGCTGACATGTAGGAAAAATTAATTGAGACAGGTACATTAAATATTTAGCCAAAGCTGTATAGACAAGAGTTTTCCATGTTGTAAATCAACAAGTTTGCGGGCCCTGGAGTGCATCACTGGTGATCTACTTCTGTTCATACTGCTTTCAGTTGAATGTTTGCAATAGATTTAACTAGCGGAAGAGCAAGCAGACTGTATCATGAGCCAGAGTGTGCACTTCTGCTTTAAAAATAGTATGCACAAAGAATCCTAACACCCTCCTGTTATTTAAGAGGTAACTATAAAGCAGAGAGTTCTTAACATGGAAGAAAATGACTCTGCTTTCCCAATGTCGCCATATCAGTGGCAGATAGTGGTGGGGTTTTGGCTCTGTGGTTGAGCTAAGGCACTAGTTACTGGCCTGTGGCCTGAAATTTAGACCTACAAGTGATATTTGATTTTGTCATTTCTTAAGATTGCTGCAGGGGTATGGATTGTTGGATGGTTTTATATTAGTGAGGAGTAAGAAGTTCACCCCTCAAATCAGAAAAAGCTTTTCTTCATTATACGCGGCGTGGGTAATATGTTCACCCTCAGAGACTGGGGTGCTAAGTTGATTGCAGAACCCCGTCCAAACCACTCAGTATTCTGCTGGGACACACTGGATGTTAACTATTTTGGGCCTTGCTATCCCCTTGCATGTCTACTGTTCTTGGTAATGTTAACTGAAGGCTCCAAGGTACTTTGTAACACACAGTTGTGTACTATTGTGTATCCAGGCAGCATCCCAAAAACCTAAGTGTGAAGTTCTTCTGAATCCCTTGCCAACTAAAATCTAATCATCTGTCTAGTTTTATGATGTGTCTCGGGATTGTTTCAGTGTCAATGCAGAAAAGGTGATGCAGAATGGGAAAAGGAGGACATTTAGAGGATGACAGAGAACATCAGTGACATAAATGGACACATAAATTAATACTGAAAGTTTAATTCATAATTTAATCCTAATCTTAACCTTTTAGCTTCATTTCTTAATTTGTTCCTGCAAAGTCCTTCCTGTCCTGTGCTTAAAATCATAACAGACTGTATTTAAATATGATTTATATAGTTCCTCCTGCGTTCACCACCTAATCCCACTTTAATCCTCCAGTTTACAATCTTCTAAATACCTTAATCTGGATTATAAAATTTAATAATGAATATCAGAGAGTATGTTTGTTGTAGTATCAGAAATAAGATTTTTTTTTTTAACTATATCATGAAAGATAGTTAATCATGTAGCTACTGAAGAATGCCTCTAAGTAATAGTATAGAACCAGACATGAGATTTAAGTGTAATGGCAGGTAACCTGATGAACTCCAAGGGCTTCCTTAAACATATTTATTTACATACGTGTTTAATTCTGCCAAGTAGCCTTAGAAATGTTACGATTAGTCCAAGTCTGCCAATGAAAAACTAAGGGGCTGTGAAGATCCACATCTACACGCTGATTTACTACTACAGTCTCTCTTCTGAGACTGTAAGGGGGTTTACATTTGGTGTCTATTCCTGAAACATTTTATGACATGTCAAATTTCTCTAAAATACAGTCATGCCCCACAGGACAACAGGAGATGTGGACTATCAATCATTATCAGTCTTGCCCAGAGGTTGGTAAACTTTGAGACACTGATAAAAAAACTTGGCTGATTTTTTGTCTTATCAACAACTGTTTCTGCTATGAATATATTTTTGTTACCATTTACCTCTGTTAACAGTGGGGAGTTTCATAAGTCTGTGAGTCTGGCTGAAACAGAAGATGCTAAAATAGAGTGTATGCTTTAAGAGTTACTGTTGCCTTCAGTGGCCACATATCACATCATATCTTGTAGGATAAGCTGTCATAGCTATGCGTATGGATCTAAACTTGACAGCAAATCTGATAATACATAAATAATAAAGGCAGATTATGTGAGGCAAATGCCAAGCACAGATTATCTAATAACTCCAATGATTTCAAGGACTGTATGGTAGATTTTAGTATTGCTATGAATAGTAGCAACATTTACCATGTGAATTGCCTGGTTCCAAACAAGCATATGAAAGACTTTTTTTTTTTTCCCCAAAAATAGTTTATAGGCTGTTTCAGGCACATAGAACTTGGGTTTACAATACTAAAGCAAAATGGAGTTGTAGTGAAATCTGTAAGGGCAGACTGGCTTTCAGATTTAAGTGTGTCTGGAGTAGAGAATGGAGAAGAGGTATTTGCTTAGGAATAGAAATTATGGAAAAACCATATGGAAATATCAGAAGGTCTAGGACCAGGCACTGAAACTCGTAGCTTCTTTTTCTAAAAAGCTTGTGTCTCTTGTCCTACTCTTCCTGTAGTCTCAATGGTCAGTGAGTGATTACAGAAACTGTCCCCAAATTCTCTGGAGCAAAAGCCCATAGATATTCAATACTGTAATTTTAATTTTATTCTGAGTGGTATGATTTTCATAAATTCTAAGTATTAATGGAGCTCCCTGGTTTTTTTACTGAGGCATGTGGGGTGCTTGTCACTTTTAAAACATTGTTCTTTTACATAGATGATAAAAAAGGCATCATGGAGAGGATTGGAAAGATCTCCAAAAGCATCACGCACATACCTAATGAAATCCAAGCAGATTTGTATTCCCAACTGAGTTAACTGCTTCTTAAGGTGTCACATAGAAGCATAGGTTTAAGAACCTGTTTTAGAAAATCAAACTACCTTCTCATAAGTGTCTGCATTTTCATCACTGCAAGAACAGAAAAGTAAAATTTCTTCATATAAGATTAATTGGCTGTGCATTAAAGAGAATTGCCAAATGCTAGTAAAATTTGTTAGTTACAAAGATAAAGTTTGAGAGGAAGGAACAGAGGTGTAGTCAACTCTCAAAAATTTTATCATTCATATAATGAAACAGAGAGAAAAATGATACAAATAAGTATGTTTCTTAGATAGCCTTTTAAAATGGAATGAAGTCATTTATTAGCCCCAAATATTCTGAAAGGCTATCCTAGCAGAATGTACATCAGCTGTTAGATTACTTCATTCCTCCACAGCAGTTGTTCATCTGAAAATAGCTTTCAAATGAAAAGAGGCAACTACAAAAGGATTAGTTACCATAGGCAGCATGATACTCCCACAAGATTATTTATGGCAAAACACCCAGAGACAAAGCTGTAAGAGAGTTAAACTCTATGATTAAAAAAATAAGTGTATTAGGGAGGGCTAGAGGACATTGCATATACAGTAAGCTGGGTTCAGCGCTATACCATTTCTTTGTATTTCATCCATAATGGCTGATGCTTGTTGTTTCCTCTCTTTGACCATGGCAGAATGTGATAACATTGTGATTTTCTGATACGATTTTTCCTTGCTGAAAAAAAACAACACATTTTTACATTGTTGAGCCAGTTTGCACAGTTCAGCCAACTTTAATCTCTAATAGCCTGTTTAGAATGGCTGAATAGTGAAGTTAGTTATTTCTGACTTAGAAATACTGCACTTTTAATTGTGCAAAATGCACTGGCAGCTCTTGCTTGCAGACAGATGCTAGGACATGTTCTGATGGACAGAAGATCTGAAGAAATGGACTTTGAGTTGGCTACATAAATTCTGTAGCAAAATCTGTGTCAGTGGTCTAGGCCTTTTCACATCTACACATTATATTAAAAGATGTAAATTCATAACTAATAATTTAATTATATCATGGTTTCTGATTTCAGAAATGTTACATTTTGACATTTCTTAATCTAATAAAGAATTTGAGGAGCTAAATGAGATGCTCTGGCATCTCTAAAGATAGTGCATTTCTGACTAAATTAAAAAAATAAACATTTTTTTAGTTGCAGAGTCAAGAGGTTACATAAATGTCTTTTATATGACAGTTTGTAGGACAGACAATGTCAAAATATTTCAGGAAACAATACACTTACCCTACTGTTTTGTTGTGCAGAAAAAAGCGATCTCAACCCTTTAGTTGAAGCTTCAGGAGTTAGTTATGTATGGGGATGACCTGCCTGGTCCAGGATGGGTTCTACCCTTGTGCTTGGATCTGCATGGTACCTAGTACCGAGACAAACTGGGGGCTGATCCTCTTCAAAGGGATTGGCATCCAGCTGACATCAACTAGTTATATATAGAACCAAACACTCCAGCCACTCATATCTTCCTGGCGAAAGAAGAGAACAGACAAGATTCAACTGCACCCACAACAAAGAGAGTTTATATCCCTTTCAGAGCTTATTGCAAGACTTAATGAAATGCTCCCCTCGTACTCATACAGATCATCTCCTCATCACCTCTGAGAAGAATAATCTCTCTGTTATAACTAGGAAAGAGACATTTAAAAATAAGGTGTTAAATATATGGATGGGCAAGACTATATCAGATGAGAATGGCATGGGCTAATCCTTTAGTGAAAGATGAGACCGTACTTCAATAGTAGCTGATGGCTAAAGTCAGTGGCAGATGGCTGATACACAGAGTCTGTTCTGAAAAAGAAAAGAGAATTGTGTTAGTATTATATGTGGCAAGGAGTAATTGCTCAAGAAGCACACAAAATCTCTTCATTTTCTTTGTGAAAAGAAAATTAATTTCTAGGAACAGAAACCTGCAGTAATTTGAAACAGAGTAAAATTCAGCATTCCATGGTACTGTTGTATCATTTTATCAAAGAAATGTGTGATACTTTGGAGCACAGATATTTCATGATGGCAATCGACTTTCAACAGAGAGTGTCAGAAGGAAATACTCCCCACTTTTCTTCCTGTCTGAATGCAACTAGCTGACTTATGTGGCAGTAAAAGCAAGATGAAGTTTTTGTATCTCTGATTTGGATTTGGGCTTGTTCTAGGCAGTTTTATGGAAAATAATGGTCTTGGCGTTTGGCTTGGAGTTTTGATCAGAAAATTGTTTGGATCCAGATATGACAGGAGAAAGGAATTCTGACTGTAAATGGAACTCAGAGAGTAATTAAATACAACAACACAACGCGTGTAACTTTTCAAACAAGTTCTCCAAGACAGATAAAATGTATATGACTGATACAATGCCCTAAAAGTCTGCCTAAAGCCTAAAAATTGCTTTATTTTTCCTTCTAGCTTTCTATTCCCAGGCTTAGGTTTGCAAAATATTTTGCTGAGATCCTAGACATCTCAGCCCCAAAGAGGTGTTCCTTTTAATCCTCGCTGTCAGAATTTACTTGCTGTTGTTACTCATTCTTCTCTAGTTTTTGTGCTTGGATCTGCCACTTTAGACTACCAGCAGGCACGGTCAAAGTCTTGGTTGAATCTTAACTATTCAATTAAAGGATAAGATTGTTCTCAGTGGTTGATCACCAAACTGTCAAGTGGGATTGCAGGAGAGTCTGCCAAGTGTTCATGCTACTCAGCATTTTCATAATAACTTCAGTAATGAAGTAGAGAATGTCAGTTAAATGCCAACCTGGGAAAATTACTGAATTGCTTCTGCAGGGAAGGATTTAAATGTTAAATTAACTTGATGAACTGAAAAGAAAATAATCAAATACAGTTCAGTAAAACCACATCCGAATGAAATAATAAAGTGGGCATTCAACTGTTTGACACTGAATTCAGCATTCTCAAGAGCTAAAGATAAGATTACAATTCAAAATTATACTGGAAAATTGTTGAAATAATTCAAATCAGTAGAATAAAAAAATTAAATACAAAGTAGCCGCATGAAAGAAGGAAAAATCAATTACAGGGGAAGAAATTAAGGAATAACTGTCAAAACCAATATGGCAGAAGAATTATATTGAATCACAAAATAAATGTCACTAGTACAGTACAAAAACAAAAAGGCAAATATTTTGAAGTTTGTGACCAGAATATGAAAAGGAAGATAATCTCATTTTACTGAAACTGAGGAGCTGGAATATTTTAACCACCTTTAAGAAAAGATATAAAGATACCAAGAGCTGAATAAAATCCAGGCAACACATGCTAAGAAATAGTAGTTGTGAGGAAAGAGTGAAAGAATTCAGTTTGTTTGGCTTAGCAAAGACAAGGAGGTGAGTCATGATAGCAATCTCTTCACATGTAAAATGAGTCTGTAATCCAGACTCCAGTCTTGTTCACAAAACTTGGAATAAGAAGTATTTTATATTGGAAGTGTAGACAACATATGAAGAACTTTTTTCTTGAGGGCAGCTGGCATTGGACCAGATCACTTAGCGATGGGATGGAAAGAATGTCCTTAGCAATTTTTAAAAGCAGGTAGTTTAGACATACTGCTCCTGCCTCAGAGCATGGATGTGAACCTCATGACTTTAGATTTCACTTTCAGCCTTAATTTTTGTATAATTCACATGAGAACAGATAACTCCCTATATAGGAGTAATCATTATTTAACAATCCCACCAGTTAACCCGTTACATTTAGTGTTTGCTTTTTGTTGGAATTGATAAAGGAATTGGCTTCTGTTTTTGCAGTTTTATTTTCAGTACTTAGCAAATCCAGGAGCTCTTATTTGGTCTTCACAAAGGAACAGTACTCACAGATTGCAGTTACACACATACATTTTGTTTGTGTTTAAGATTTTTAATGCATGCATCCAAGACGCACTTCTGATGTTTTTTGCAATATTTTAATATCTAGATAATGGAAATACCATAAGAATATCAGATGTTTCATTTAGTGGCCCTGAGGGAAAAATGTGAACACAAACACTGAGATGTTTGGCAGTTTTGTGAATTCAACCTACTTATATATGGTATTTATGTACAAGTCATCACTTACTGCATTGCTGATCTTCAACAGTGTATTTTATTCCAATGGAAAATTATCAACTTACAGGTGACACAACCTGAAACTTCACTGACAAATATTTTTATCTGTAAATTGTATCACTTAGAAGTTGAACTTTTAAAAACTTTGTAGAATGACTATCTCAGAATTTAATTTACTACTTAATAGTGTGTCAAGATTCTGCCATTAACTGAAATAGAAATAAGCGTATGTGATTGCAGTTAGAATAAAAAAAAAGTTTAACTACCATAGCTGCAAAACTGGAACTGATCCTGTTGAACGCTATTTTCTTTTACAATGCTCGAAGAAGTTCAGGGCCCCATAAAATATACCAAGTTGCCAAAACATCATTCATACATGTATGTGACCAATAAAATGTCCATAATAATGAAGAAAGATTAAGGAAGGTGAAAGAATTACAGTATGATATGACATCTTAACTTAATCAAGCCTTGCATTTCAATGAGAAGTTCTATTTAGCAAGTGGCAAACTAGGATGATTAAGTCAGCCTGGGAACAGGGACATTAACCCATCTTCTTCCTTTTCACCTTTATTTTATTTAACCAGGAAAGATTTTTGCTTTTGGTGTTATCTTTTCCAGCACCCTGTGTGATCTTTCCTACCACACTGCTTCCTCTAAATTGCATAATTGACAGAAAGGAGGTCTAGGCTAGCAAGTGGAAAAAGCCTGAACTACTTACAGTCATCCAAATCTGTAACTCATCTCTCTCTCACTTTCTCTCCTTTTCTGTCCTTTCCTTTTTTTTTTTTTTCTCTTTTCCCTTCAGCTCAATGAGCAAGAGAATGAGTTACTGTAGTTTTCTCTCCAACAAGGTTTAAACTAGAGGCAATTTAAGTGCTGAATAATGCCTTGGTTCTTAGCAAGTGCTTAAATTCATTCTGAGAGTGTGACAGTTGTATGTGCTTAATTTTATGCCATGAATTTGAATCGATAAACTCTTCAGAGTATTAAAGTGAATATATGTGTAGTGTTTTACTCACAATATGAGTGACATCAAGAGGTTCAGTGACTAGATATGCCTGTTTGTAAAAGAGGGGGTTGTAGTTACTACACGATAATCAAGTCACTTCTCAATTAATGACTTAACTGACGTTTCTGTATTCTGTATTCATCTTAGCTTCTGACAGCTATTTACAAGTATAACTGTTACTGTGAAATACCTGACTGGAGCCAAAGAATAAATTAGATAGTAGAAAATTGCCAACAGTTGCTTTTTAAAATTAAATTGATCATTATAGACAAGGAGGTCAATAAAATGTTGTGAAAAGAAGGTATGTAGGAGTTTCCCTTCTGAAGAAAAGTTCCACACTTTTCCAGCGCTTAATTTCAGTAGTAGTCACAATAAAACCATTAGAGTTTTTTAAACACAAACAAGGGGGTTTTAAACGCCCTCTACTCTGCCATGGTGAGGCCACATCTGGAGTACTGTGTCCAGTTCTGGGCTCCCCAGTTCAAAGCCAGGGAACTACTGGAAAGAGTCCAGTGGGGGGCTACAAAGATCATCAAGGGAATGGAGCACCTCTCTTATGAGACACCTGGGTCTGTTTAGCCTGGAGAAAAGAAGAGTGAAAGGGGAGCTTCTTAATGCTTATAAATATCAAAAGGGCAGGTGTCAAGAGTACAGGGTCAAACTCTTCTCAGTGGTGTGTGGTGACGGGACAAGGGGCAATGGATGCAAGCTGGAACACAGGAATTTTCATCTAAACATGAGGAGGAACTTCTTTCCTTTGAGGGTGACAGAGCACTGGAACAGACTGTCCAGAGAGGTTGTGGAGTCTCCTCCTCTGGAGATATTCCAAACCTGCCTGGATGTGTTCCTGTCCAGCCTGCTCTAGGTGAACCTGTTTTGGTAGCTGGGCTGGACTGGGTGATTTCCAAATATCCCTTCCAACCCCTACAATTCTGTGATTTTTGTGAAGTGGAAAATGTTGTATCCAGATTTACCTCACAATAGATTTCCATGTACACATGGGACGTTTGGTTTGTGCTAAAGTGAGAGGATGTCTATGTAAGAAAGAAATGAATGTAAAAAAAGGCTGGCATTAGGAAGAAGCTTGTTCCATCTGTCAAGCAATAAGTTGCTAAACAAAGCCTGTATTTTTTCATATTTGCTAAACAAAATCTTAAAGAGACCTGTCACATTTCCTATCACAGGTCTTTGTATACAAAACTTTTATTTTTGCCTCTGATGCTTTGAATAATTTTCTTTGCAGTTCCTTCATCTTCAGGAAAATCTGCAGACATGTTTCTCACAAATTTAGCATGATCTAACTATATGAATGTTTTTCTTGACAATAGTAGGGAAGTTTGTTATATCTTTGTAAAAGTTAGATGCTAAAGAAAATAGACCAATAATCCTTTTGCTTACATTCTGAAGTTGAACTAGCCTAAATTTCCCACATGTGTTGCAAATGAAACTAAGTCTTGCTATTGTTACAAATTTCTGTGAAATACTTCTTACATTCTGACAGAGGCAGTACAGGTTTCCCTATTTTCACTTCTAAATTCCCTTCTGGCCCAGATGATTCTATGATTCAAATTGGTTTGAATGAAAAAAAAAAAAAATTGTAGAGTTATCTGGACTATACTTCCCTGCCTACAAAAAGTGCGGAAACTACATTTCCATGACTATGTCCAGTTTTAAGTTTTGTTTATGGAAAAAAGTCATTATTTTTGCAGCTGAAAAATTGAATATCTTCATTTCTATTATGTGCTGGATTGTGAGTTTTTCTATAGTTACATTGAATAGACTGGCCAGTATTCTCATTATCCTCAAGTTTTTTAAAGAAAACGGGAGGATTTATTTGCAGGGTTTATTTACATTTGCCACATCACAACTAATAACAATTTACATTGAAAGCTTGCAAAAAAACCCCAACAATCTACAGGGGGGGAAAAAAAAAGTCCTCCTATTTTAACTGCCTTTTCTGTAACACAGAATGTCCTAAAGGAAGATGACAGGTAAATGTCCTTGTTCACAGGCTCACAGACTGGCTTAGTCATCCTAGGTTGCTGTCAGTTAAATAATACTTCCCATCATTGAAATGCATGTGTGAGTAACTCCAGTGAGGCACAACTCATTGGAGACTGTGGTCTGTATTTGGCTGAAGTTAAATAATCCATAATAACAGGTACAAGAAGCAAGGAACGTTTCTTCAGCAGCATTTTTCCATACTCTGGGACTCTGCATTTAGGAGAGGCACATTAGAAATGCATTTTCTGTCTGGAAGTGGTGATGGAGCAGAGCTTTTTTTTTTTTTTTCCTGGGAGCACAATATCACCTCTAGCCCTCACTGAGAATGGTTCAGTTGCCTCAGCAGCCTCAGGGATGCCATACTACATACAGCAGGGATGGTTGTAGTTTGGGCCAAAAGAACAACAGATTAGGGGTGACTTCTCAAGATTTATCACTTACGGTTGGCTCACGCTTTCATGCTTTATTTCCAGTCTATGAGATTTGAAAGGCTGTCATTTTAAGAAACCACAAAGCTGGGAGCTGGATTTAATCCCAAGAGCTAAGGCCACAAGCACAGGCCTGTACTGTCAAAGACTTAATCAGAGGCAGCAGTTGGCCAGGAAGCTTTAATTTCGTATGTGCATTTTCTGATCATCACTAGTTGAAAATGCATTCATTTTTGTAGGGTGGTCCACTGCACTGTGAGGCTGACATGCTGCTTGGGTTTTTTCTTTCATCAAAAAGATACAAGTCTTCTCACTGCTTATAACAACATTACATTTTGACATAGTGTCACAAGCATGTACTTAGGAGCATAGGGATGCATAGGAGCATAGATGCATAAGGAGCTCTTCAAGAGAGGAGCCTCACTTCTTAAATGTTTCATGTCATGTCTATCTCCTTGGCAGGTCGATGTTTGTTTGCAAATAAGTCCATTTGATACTGCATTTAATTCTAACTCCTTTATCCATATCCAGGATATTCACTAAAGGATTCGGATACCTGAAAATTTTATTTCCTTAGCTTTTGATGCTGATAGTGTGATTTTAGAAGGAAACATTCTGAAAGAAAAATTAGTTCAACAAAAAGACTCTAAACTTACCATTTTACCAAGTTGTTTTATTTCTGTTTGCTGAAGAGCGACAAATATCAAATTGGCAGAATATCCTATTATATCAGCTGATTAATTTAATACTTATTTTCCTAGCTTTGTATTGACAAATCCAACCATTCAGAATTAAGACCCACAGTCTGTACAACATTTTTTTAATATGTTTTTTTGACTGTATTGCAGGGAAGGTACATTCTCATTTTTGTCTGACATGCACTTCAAGTGTCTTTTCAGTTTTCTGAAAGAAACTAATAGAAAGCCAAGATTCTTGTGAATGCAGGAGCTGGAAATTGTAAAAAAAAAAAAAAAAACCAAACCAAAACTTTGAAACTTGAGATTAAATCATTAAATCTTCACAGCATTTCTGTCCTGGCTCTGCTTTGCTGCTCTTTGTCAGTCCTGACTTCGAGGAGAAATACTTGGCTCCTTTGTATCCATTTAATGCTTTCTGTCTTTCAAAGCAGTTATAGGCTCAGCAGTTAGGCCTGGTGATGCTCATTATACAAGCATCTTTTCAGTAGGAGGCAATCACTGAAATGCCATCAGATGACAAAAACTTTGCATGTGGCTTCTTTCTACCTTAAACTACTGCGTATCTGGAAAAGTTAACTGAGTACGTGTCCTGTTTGTGTGAGTAGAACTAGGACCAAAGTCTGGCACAGCTACCACACACAGGTGTTATAGCCATGCCATTATGAGCAGCAGACTCAGCCACAGAGTGTCTTTATATGTGCTTTAGAGTTCATGTTTGTTTTTAAGACAGGACAGTGCGTAAATAAAAAATTTTAATAAATAAATTTATTATAAATATATATATTATATAAATGAAAATAAATTTAATTTAAAAAAATAAAATAAACAAAGAAGAGAGAAAAATTCCACCAGTTAAAAATCAGCCTTCAAATGGTAAACATTAGTAAAAAAAGCTGGGAATAATCAGTAGGGAAAATAATTTGTGGTTTAATGAAAAATAAACTTCTGATCCTGCCACTAAACACCTGTTCAATTTCATGCATACTGATTGCTAGCGGGTTGCAGTTCCAAAGCAAGACTGGTCAAATTGAACCCCAAATTCAAGGACATTTCAGTAGAAAGGTGTTCTGCAGGACAAAATAAAAGGTTCTAGAGCTAGAAACAAATTGGAACAGAAAAGAGTGGTATTTGAACTATTTTTCTTACATCCAAGCATAAGCAATATTAAACCTGCGTTTAAGTATGGCTTATATAGCTTTTCATGCTGAAATAATTTTAAACTAAACCTAAAATCTGCCAACCTGAGAATTTCACCAGAGAAGTTGAGATGGAGTTGTGGGTAAGTAGGAAGACTGTGGTGTGCACTCACAGGAACTGTGTTGGCAGGAAATGGTCAATCAAAAGAAATGAATCAGGTGGCCAAATGTTTTCTTAGGAAAAAGTTGGCAGGAAAGCATCTTTGTATAATAAAAACCAGTACAAATAAGGTGGAAAAGCTTACTTTAGTGCTTCCTTTTTTTCTGCCCTTAAGGAAGAGAACAGTTATCAACATTTTGGCTTGCTTCAAAAGCAGGCAGCCTGGCTGGCGGCCATAGGTAGCCCTGCTGTGAAAACATAGCTGTGGCCTAGACTAATACTTCATGGTAACCATTACCATCCGGCAAGAAGCATTCTACAGAAGGTTAACATGGTAATGTTTTCTTGCTGATGTGTTTCAATTACTTTAAACACTTTTTCCTGAAACAAATATAGAAAGCAAGCACGTTTTCTATAAGATATAAAATACACAAATGACTAGAGCTGTTACAAATGAAAGAAACAAGCCATATTGCAAAGCCATCTTGTACAGCCTATCAATAAAGAAACAAAGTGTAAACTGTTGCAGGAAAAGTAGTTTATTTTAAGAAGAGTGTTGTCAGTAGGCTTATATTTAGATGTCTACATTTTTATTTACTTTTTTGCTAACCGGGTGTTCAGTATTATTTCAGTTTCTTCCTCCATTGTTTGATACTCTGTACAGTTTATCATCTTGCCTGGGATCTCTGCATACTGCTTCATAGCAATTCTGGTTTGACAACCAATATCAATATTTCTTTAGAATCTCAGGTTTCATCTCATTTATCACTTACTCTAATGTTTTCCCCAACTAAAAAACTTACAGGGTGTAAATTTATTCAGGTATATCTTTTATTCAGATTTTTTTTTTTTTAAGACAATTACATTCTCACAAGAAGGTGAGTGCCCTTTTCTGTAACTATAAACTGCATCCACACATCTGAAGTAGAATTTTCTTCCTTTGGATTATTCATGTTCCCAGCAGATTCTTTTGTCTACATGAAGTATATAATGTAACATGACTTCTGTTCACTCCTTTCACAAGGCCCTGGAGTGTATCAGCATCCACTCTATAACCATTAACTGGAAAACATCTTGCTGTTTTCCCTTGAGGAAATTAACAGGTTCTTTTTTTATACTAATGAAAATGTCTCTTCCATATACCATATGCCTGGTATGCCATGTCACAAGTACACAGCTTAAATATGAATGTGATTTATATTGGCAAACATTTTACCAGAAGAATTGATGAAAACTAATGTAGCAGCTACTGGAAATTCTTGTTATTTTTTCATCAGATATTCTTTATCTTCCCTTAAAACATGTCCAAGCATAGTAGAACAAAGTGGGTAAAATGAATTTCAGAAATTTAGTAAATAAATTAAATTAAATTAATTTCATAGATGGCATGTTTTCTAATGTACTTTCTAAGAATATTTTTTAAATGTTTTCTACTGTTGTACTGGTGAAGGGTCAGCTTACCAAGAGGATGGACCATGTTGTAAGCATAGTAGATCTGTAGGTTTTGTGTGCTTTTTGAGTTGTGGGAGTTCCTTGTTATGTTTTCTGTAATGGAATTATCTGACATAAAACATACTAGATTTACTTGCAGAATTTTAGGCTGTGCCACATAAGTTAAATTTCCTTCTTGGCTAGTAAAACAAACTCTTTTCTACTGTTAATGCTTATTGCCAGTGATATAGGAGTTAAACTTATGAGATGCAGAAGGTTCAGCTGTAGGTTCAAGTTCTGCCTCCTCTGCCCTGGGAGGTAATTTGTGTGTGGTGATGAAACGGGCATCCAATATATCTACTGTGATCCAATATCATTGGAGATACACAACTTGAGTGCCTGTGTCCAGGCATCTCATCCTGTTTTACAAGAAAAATGGAGAAATGCTGTGGTACTCCTGCTGCCCTCGGGAAAAATGTTATGAATGTGTGTTATAATCCCTTGAACTGAGGTGAGTTTACCCTGGAAACTTAGCACAGCTCCAAAAGAACTGTCATCCTAGGTAACAGTGGTTTCTTTCCAAAACACTTGTTCATGTGGGTACAGTTGCTGTTTGTAAGTGATTCAGACTAATGTCTCAAAGTCTGGAGGAACCTTCAGTCCTCACACAGGGAAAATGTGTTGACCTTCTGTTACCCTGGGTCATTTGGGGCAAGGCAGCTCTTGTACTCATCGGCATCATAGAGTCTTGGGCCTAAGTGTCACAGGGCTGATACTGCTCTTCATTAGGTGGGAATACGTCGCACAGTGGATATTGTACTATTAGATGTAGTAGTTTTTAGTTCTTATTCCTTAGCATATCCCTGATGCTGTACTCACAAAGATATTTCTCTGTAAATTAGAATAAATTAGGGGAAATTGATTTGTGATTTAGAGCAGCTGAGGGCTTCGTCAGTGGCAAAGCTCCTATTCACATCAGAGAGAGCAGCAGCATGTCTCCTTTCTGAGACCTGCAGCATATTTCATTAAGTACACATTATATAACTTGTCCCACATTTCTTTCTCTTTTTAGCATCCCAGTGTTATGAAAATTATGTTCCCATTAATCATTAGATCTGCTCATCTTTCTCTGTGAAAATAAATTGCCCTCTGCTGCCCTTCCTGCACAGGAACATATTTAAATCAAAGCAAGTATATATACGGGATTGGTTGAGGGAAGGGAGTGTCAGCTACTGGGGCTTTGCTACTGCAACACTATGAAACCAGGATTTGTCTCTGTACTCAGTGGATTGCAATGCTGTGTGGTAGTGTCACTTGCCAAATAAGATTTCTCCTCTGGCACATGCGTAGCTTCTTTGAATGTCAATGGAAACTGTGTGAATTCATTGGAGGGAGACCTGCAGTTGAGTCTTAAGTATAATATTGAATCCTACAGCCTATTGTATTATATCTACATCTGGAAACACTTGGGCTGGAAAAGCAGTACTTTCTGGAAAGCACCTATGCAACTGGGAAAAAAAAAGCAGGCCTGTAAATTCCTGTTTAAGATTGTCACTGACTTTATTGAGACTGTTTTTAGAAAGCATTTAAAATTTAGGTGTCTAAAATTACATACACAGCACCATATTTAGGCTACAAAAGATTTTAAGACATGATGGACATTTTTGTATTTTACTGTTTCCAGGTCTCAGCATTTCTGAAAGACAATTTTTACTTACATGCTTTGAACATAGATTTAGTGACTTAACTTATCTAACACTGTTATTGTTATTATTATCCAACACAGGTTATTTTTAGACTTCACAGTGATACTGGGCAAAATGACTTTTGAAACAGAGATTACTGGTTACAAAACCACAAACTTGGACCAACATTTTTCAGTCACTATTTCTTTTAATACAGGACATTAGCTGGGAAGACTGAGATAGCAAGTTAAGGTTGCAGATGATCCTCAGGGAACAGACCGTGTATCTATATGTTGGTTTTCTCCATGAAGGGATCTTAGGAAAAGTCACCCGGAGGGCAGATTCAATTTCCTTTTAAAGTATATGTAAGAAATTAATTCAGATCAGTTGTATATAGAAAATGAGTTTCATATTTGGCCTCTGAAGACAGATAAATTTACATTGATCTTGTGGAAGAGCACATGTTCTATTTTGGAAAATAAATAAACAGAACAAAAAAGACCAGAATTTTAGGGCAAAATATGTTAATTTCATTCAGACAACAAAGTACTTTTCTGCTGACCTCTTCAATTTTGTGATGAGAAATGAACTCCTTACATAGTGGAGGTAGAAGAAATTAAGTCATCTAAATAAACCTTCTGGTCATCATCAGCTGACAGTCATATGACCAAAACAAGTGATGTTCCTTTTGCAGCCGTGCAATATGCTGACGTTATAGGTTTTAAGTGTCTGGTAACATCCAGGCTTGTGAAGCAGGGACACCTGAAAGTGTTTAAAAAGCTTTCAGAGACTGTTAGATAATGTAGCAGAATGACTATTTACTAATAAGATGACACTTCTAAAGCTCTGAGTCTACCTCTGGCATTTGTGAAGGTTCTTCGTGGGGTGTTTCTGCATAGAAGACTCAGTATTACCAGAGGAGAACTAGGATCTGTTGGTTTTGTGTTTTTTCCAGAATCAGAAATGAGATATAGATCCCATTTTTGAAGTTACAGTCTGGCCGAACTTGTTCTCCATTTGGTGTTTTCATTAACAAAAGAAGCATAAGAGTTTCTGTCTTGTCTCAGTTACTTCTCCTGAGGACAAAGATATGCCTTTGCCACCACCAAAGGGGTCTCCATGTGAAAATGGAGATTTTTCTTTCAGAAACTAAAGCCCAACTTGAAAAAGATTTAATACTATTGTCACCATTAAAAAAAAAATATCAGTCAGATTTCATATTTAGGGTTGGTTTGTTTGTTGTTTTTTTTTCTCCTGTCTGACATGTAGGGAACCATTTCCTGCACTCATTAGTGATGCAAATAATTAGCAACCATCTTTAATGAATTTTCACTAAATCGTACTGATGATGTTGCTGTTCTACTTTGGGACATTTCCAGTGTTTGGGTATTTCCTGGTGATCCCATTAACTTCTAAGTTAATTGGAATACTTTCTAGCTGAAATGTAGGAATCATTTAGTTGAACAGATGTTTCTTTTGTAAAGTTACCACAAATGTACTGAATTAGAAGTACCATTTCTTTTTTGCTGTATCATCAAAATGTGTCATGACCTTATCTTTCAGAAGGTTTAACATTGTTCCCAAACGACTTTAAAAGGCTCTGCTTGTCAATACCTAACCTCATTACATGAAATTGAATACCAATTTCAAATTGAAGTTGAAGCTAATTGAATATCAATTAGCTTAAACAAATACAAGCTTTAAAAATGTAAATCATCACAACTGAAGAAGCATTACTATGTTATACCCCCCAAATATATCTTACAATTTGACTCCTATAAAGTGCAAAGTATTTTTCATTGTGTAGAGCATGTCTACTGTGCTACTGTGCTGGTTGTTTGGGGGATAATTTCTAAGATTGTGATTAATTCTTGGCATTTCTTCCATTTTTTCCCTCTATCTGTTATTAGAGTCATGCACAAAAGATCCCCCAAGGATCAGATTGCCCTATTAAATATGTATTTTACAGTATTTTTGGAAGGTGTACAATAGTTAGAATACTATTCTTTACCAAGTATGAGCAACAGCATTGGAAGTAATATTTGCTGGATTGCTGTGTCCAGATTAGACCAAGATCAATCTGTCCTGTTATATTTTTTTTAATAAAAAGTAATTTACTGTGTCCAAATAATCTTGAGACTCCTTAAGTCTTAAACATGGAGAATCAAAGACCAGATTTTGATCCATAGTTCCATCTTTGTATAGAAGGCTGCAAAAAGAAATATTTTAAAATAAGAGAAGGAATATTTCACTCGAGACATGCTTTACTCCCTCTTAATTTACTCATTTCTTCACAGATTCACTTAGAAACTTAGAAACATTAGAAACTTAGAAACATTCCACAACAAATGGGCTTTTTAGGCGATTAACAGAAAACAAAACTCCTACCATCTCATATTTTCCACTTTACAAGAGTCCAACCATGCCATGGATATTTTCCATTCTCCGTCTTCGTACCCTACAGATGTGGAATTAAAACTCCTTACACTATATGGGAATGCATTGTGGAATTGTACATATGTGCTGTGCTTTACTGAGTAATTTCTCCATTACTTTACACTGAATGTGGGCATTCTGCCCAGTGCAATAACACTTGCTGTACCAACACTTTTATACACCTTAATTCAGATAAAACTTATCTGTCAAATCAAATAGAAACTACCAGCATTTGCAGATTATTTACTTTTCCAAATTCCTCTTTTGCTTAGGATAGTGAAAAGAACTAAAAGGAATAAGAAACTCGTGAATGCAATGATCTGGAACTTCAAGTTGTTTTTAGAGTTCTGCCTTCCTCAAAAAATATACTGCAAGAGTGAAAGTCATTGCTGCAGGACTTAGGGCTATTTTGAATGGGCAACTAGGAGTGCAAAGCTAATTTCCTCAGAAATGTGGACTCGCTTTTGTCTGAACTCTGGTAGATATTATTCTTCAACATCATTTCACTAGGGAAAAAAATATGTGTAATGTAGAGAATAGACACATAAATACAAAGGCTGAAAGTTTTTATCCTAAGGAAATATTTATCTTGATGCTATGATAATTGATTTAGAACAAATAGGTATGATCTGTGGTCCTAGGAAAGAAGAGGCATGGATGAATGTTATCTTAGGGAGGACAGATACAATGTTTTTGCTTTTTTTCCCTGTATTGTGTTTACTGAAAATAAAATAAACAGATAAATAATACTGTCATTATCCTATTTGGAAGTGGAAGATAACTTGGACATGCATGGCAAGGAAGCTGGAAACACTAAAATCTGCAATATTTTTTACAATCCACATAATGCATTTTAATTATGTGGCTGGAATTTGTGGACACATATTCACACAAACTTACTATATGTTTGTTAGTTATCCTAAGGCTGTTGCTACTCTGTTTTTTAGAAGATTCATTAGCAATGGGTGTGTTGTTTTCAAGTCGCGTACTTTCTGTCTCTTTTTAAGATTA
Source organism: Scolopax mira (assembly GCA_004320125.1). Classification (NCBI taxonomy): domain Eukaryota; kingdom Metazoa; phylum Chordata; class Aves; order Charadriiformes; family Scolopacidae; genus Scolopax; species Scolopax mira. The sequence goes on from BJBW01004915.1 coordinate 43,372, forward strand.
TTTCTGTAACAGATTTTCTCTTTAAGCTTTTTGTTTGCAAAAATACTCTGCCAGCAAACTGATTTTATCTACATTTATTATTATGCTGCCTATTTAGAAGCAGAAGTTAACTATTAAGTCCACTTTGTTGAGAAAGAACTGGCAAGTTTGACAAGTTTTATTCTCTCATTTTAAAATTATTATGCAATTTCTTATTAAAGTTGTTTTCAGGGAGTCACAAAAGAAACTGTTACACCATGTACAGTGACAGAATTTTTCATGTATGTCACCTTCTCCCTAGATTAATGGAAGAGACTCCTGACATAAACATGCCTTGTGTTGATGAACTGCTTTTATTTGGTGCCTTGTAATATGGTTGTGTTATTCTTTTCCTTTTACTGGCACAGTTGAGCACTTTGGTAGCAACTGAGTGTATATTTTACATTACTGTTAGGATAGATACAAAAAAGCACATGCTCCTTGGTAACAGACATCATCAAGACCAGCTGAGTCTTAATTATTTAAGACTGAAGATATTGCTAGTGATGAGTTGGTACACTGGCTTGTGGGAAAACTCAAAGATTCTGTTAATTTGGATGGGGTTTGTTTGCGTTATTATAGAACTTAAGTGAGACTAGAGTGGTGACATTGGAGAGGACAGCTGCTTCCATTATGATAAGAAAAATGCAGACTCCCCTTTTCTTTCTTCTGATTTTTTTAACTAATCCTTCTACTGCCCTTTGAGGTTAATCCCTGTTCACCCTGCTATGGTTACTATCAGTAAACAACTCCAAAGCCTTATACTTTCTATCCCAGAATTTGGTGAATTTTGTCTGGCAGACTGAGCCATAACTTGATCAGTCTCTTGAATTACTGGATTCTTTCTTCAAAGGTTTTGGAGCTTTCATGCTATTTCTTTTCTGGGCTGTAAGAGTGTAATTGTGCTGGTTGTTAAGTATGCACTACTACTATAAATAGTTAGTGGATTATAGGTGAAGGTAAGAGCCAAGAATGCCTGCATTGAAGCCCATTGTTAGCATTGTCTGAACAGCCTTGAGCAATTCACGTGCTTTTTCATTGTCATATTTTCTTCCATTTGTACAATGAAATAATGGCATCTATCCACCCCATTTTGCAGCAGCGTATATGTGGGCTAGCTGATAATGACATTGTTTAGCTTCTGGTGTCCAGACTAATCTCCTTTAACTGTACCATATCTTCTCTACTGAAATAGAGGCCTTGTCAGGGAGAGCATATCAGTATATTTGCCACTATGGATTGTGTACCATTGCCCTCTATTGGACAGCGTTAGGCATTTAAGTAGTTACCTTGTTTTGGGCTTGAAGTTGGACACTGAGAGTACCCCAAGCATTTCTTCAGGGATTTGAGCTTTGAAAAAGGCAATTGTTTTGTCAGTAGTTACACTCATCAGAATCTTCCCCTTCCTCAGCCATTAACTGGTAATGGAGACTTACAGGTGATTTTAGATATCACTGTTTGTGGATACTGACTTAGCAATTCAGCCAACTAAATTTTGTGTCAGGCTCTTCTGTGTATATGTAGGTGAGTGTTGGTTATAATTTACTGTCTGTTTGGCTTACCTGTGCTTTGTCAAAAAATATCATGCATCTCATACACACTGTAGTATCTGAAAGGGAGATCATGAATAATAGCAAAGACTTAAAACGGGAGAAAGTAATGAACATCAAAGTAAGACACAAACAGTCTAATTAATATGTTCTCTCCCCTTTGGCACACAGTTTATGGCAGAGTATTCAAAGGAGTAGAATCTATTGTAAAGGTTACCAGGAAAAATAAAGCTACTTTTGCTACTGTCTTAATGTTATCCATCCAAACATCTACCAGCTGCCATCCAAACTTGTATTTATACTGCTATTCATTTGAGGTTAAATACAGAGGAGTCACATCTTACTCCAGCAATCCAAAACAGAGTGATCTGAATCTAATTCTTCCAGGGTAAATAGCAGCTTATGAAAACACAGGAAGAGATGACTAATGATTTGTTCCTTTGAGAAACCTCCATGTCAGTTTAGAAAAAGTGTCTACCTAGAGTTCAAGATCTTTATGGCGACCAAAATAACAACAATCATCTCTTTGCTATCTTGGATGGATTATCCAGTTTGATGATGATCCATGTCACAAGTACAAAACTACACAATCTGACCTCTGCAAACCTGGGTGAGTTTGGAGTGGCATAAGTATATGTCCAGGGTCCTGGGACTTCATTTCTTATACCAGATCAAGTCGGCTAGATGAGGAGCAAATTCATGTACAGTAGCATGATTATATAAGTTCTGAGGTGGAGCTGGCATTGCACAGACAGGCAGCGTGGTTTCAGAGCTATTAAATCCTCTCAGAATTCATTGTACCAGGATATACTATAACGCAGAAACCACCTCAGGTCCAGAAGCAGAGGCATGTATTCTGTTTCTTTGTTTGCTAAGTTGCCTTTTCATTTTACTAGCTAGTTTAATGAAAAGCTGCTTGTAACTTAACTGTCTGCTTATCCTAATGTGACCAAAATTAAAATTTCACATCCCATAATAGCTTCAGCCTTTTTAAAAAATAATTTACGTGCCAAAGATTTTGCAATACTTGTACTGAAGAGATACCTGTATATGTAGAAAGAGAGAGGGAGAAGTATAATCCCCCATCTTCCGGCACTCTCTGCACTGTCAAAAACTCTTTGATGCTAATCTGTCCAAATATCCTGTAGACTTAGCATCCAGTCCAATGATTTTTAGGGATTTATTTGGGGATGGAGTTAATTTCTTTTTGAGAATGCCTCTCCACGTTGATTACACAGGAGGCCAAGATAGTAACTTGAGCCTCAATAGAGTCCCAAGTGAGGTAACTATCCATACTTCTGCACGTTGAAAAGAGCAAGTTCCTAACAGAAGATGATGTTAGAAGATCTGATTAATGCCTGTTATTGTTTTGTCAATTACATTTGTTTAAAACTACAGGCTTCAAAATACTGCAGAACTGCTGACACCAGTCCAGTGCTTGTGAATTCATGACCAGTTGTGTTTTGTGTGTGCTGCATATTTCTATGTGAGGTGAAATCTCTGCCCTGCTGACATAAGTGGTAATTAGTACAGCTCCCATTGATTTAGCTGTTCCATGTGGTCAAAGGATTTTTGTTGCCTTGTTCTGTTCTTGGTGTTTCTTCGAACTGCATTTTTTTCTCAAAGTGTTCTTACACAGTAGGAAAATGTATCCATTTCTACACTGATCTTTTCATTTTACTACCACGTGGAAAATCTCTGGGAGTTTTAAACTGCCAGAGGAATGAAAGAATGGTGAAGAGCTCCACAGAAATATTGAAGGAAATAATTTTGAACTTTCACGTAAGACATGAAATTATGTGGATACATAGTGGGGAATTTCTTGGAAAACAAAAAAAGTTACTGATTTGTTTCTTGCCTTTTAAAAAAAAAAAGTCATCTGAGACATCTGTGTCATTGTGCACATAAGCAATTCACAGAGAGCTTCAATTTAAGCTCTGTGTTTTAATATACAAACTATTTAATAGGAAAGAGATTTGCATTTAACTGTAAAAATTTTCTGTCTTGAAAGGATCTGAAAATCAGAGTACTTGATGTGCACCTGATCAAAAATGCTGTGTTGTTTACATTTATAAGCTTTTCTGTTAGAAAAAATAATTAGGAATACCGTAGAGTTGAGCATACACTGACTATGTTGATTCCTGTTTCCTAACAATTACTGATTTTCTGAGATTAGACTGAAGTGCATCCATTAATAACAGGAAGTGACTGATTAAAATGAAGATGGCTTAGCAGATTTTAATAATATTGAAAAGTGGCAATTGTTTTATAACTGCCATAATCCTCTGAGGTTCTCCATGCTGGGAAAAGATACCAGTGCATCTTTTTTTCTGATTTTGAATGCAATAAAGCTTCTTATTTTCCATTTTTATCGTGGGCAAATTCTGCTTGTCTACCACCTGCTTAAAATGATTGTTTACAATGTACAAAATTATTTTTCCAGCAATTACCATACCTTTCCTTATCTTGCTTTATTTATAGAGAAAAAATAACTCATGAACTTCTGCATTATTTAGACAAAATCATCCTCAGGTTTTGATTTATTTTTAAGATGAAAATAGACCTAGGTATTGTTAATAGCTAGAGGTTTATCAACACCTTCTTTTCAATATGTGTGTTACTTATACTTCCAGCCATTTGAACTGTACTGCAGCACAATATGTTCTTCTAGTTCTCAATTAACATCTGTTAATTATCCATTACCTTTCTTTCTCCAGAAAAAGAAAAAAAAAAAAACTTAGATGTGCATGCACACAAACACTCCTGAGGTCATTTTATTTTGAATATAAAATACTTGAGTCCTTCTTATATGATTGAAAATTGTGAAGAAACATTTTACAGCATATTGAGTGCTGTTTCTGACTCAGCAGGAACACAGGACTTCTTTTTAAAATCCATTAATTTATCCAGTGAACAATGTAAAAGCACTAATGTTCTCATTGAGGAAAACCGGATACTGGCCTGGAAACATCCACCTTTCTTTCTGGACTTAAAATTACTTATTAAAACTAATACTCATTTCACCAGACTCACATTCAGTAATTGAGCAGACTGCCACACTGTACTCATTTTAAATAATCTTAAATGTTGTTGCACCAGAAAATCCAGAGCATTTCAAGAAACTTTAAGTACATTCTCTGGAGGGTAGAACATCATCCAAAACCAGTGACTGTTCACCTGTGTAGTGAGGTTTTTAATCAGTGACAAATTACTGAAATCAAGGGAGCTATGTTAAACTGTGAATCTGTCTTATGCTTTCTTTACGATGCATTTAAGAACTTACCAAAGAAGAGACAAAATGTAACCATGAAAAGGAATAATACTGAGTGTCTTATAAGCTTGTAAACCCTTCGTAGAGCAAAGCTATTAAAATACTATTGTCAAGCTTTATCAGTTTCCCAAGTTTTACACTCATCAGTCATTTTTATTGTATTGGGGGGGAAATCCTGCTTGCTTTACAAATGCAAAAACTGCTTTGTGATTCATTTCACATAAATATTGAAAATTTGGTCTGGCTTTTCACAGATAGATTGTACATGGTGTCCTTATTTCCTTAAGAGCTATCCACCCTAATAGCCTGAATAGTGTAAAATCCAATTTATTCTCAATATTTATTTATTCTCCAAATAGTATGTTTCAGTTAAGAATAAACAAGTGAATGCAGCGATACAGCCCTTATGAACAAATCTACAGGAACTAAACAGATGTTTAGATGCATGTTAAGGCAGACAAGTAACTAAAGTAAATAAATGTTAGTTGGAGGTTTTACAGTGGAGATGAAAATATTCAAACAATAAAAACTGCTCTGACCATATTACTTTACCTGGGTAGACTGTACTTCACTGTGTTTTCTTCCTCTGCTTAGTCAGTATGAAAATTAAATTCTACTGAATTTGACAAGTTGCCATTTACCCTGATGTTGATTTAAGCTTCTAGAAGCTCATATCAGCACAAGGTCACTGACAGGCAAAGTCAGTGAATCTAAAAATGGTGCAGAAAAAAAGAGATTAGGCTTTACTTGGGTTGAGATTATTTAAACAAATAGAGAAGAATTTAGGGAAAACAAAATTGTGTTTCTCATCTGATTGATCAAATCACTTTATTAAATGATACAATTTACATCTCTGGCATGCACTTTCCAATAAAGTGTCCTTTGCAGTGAGCAAAAAAGTCTTTAGAAGTGAAAAGCTTTTTATAAAGATAATACAGTCTTTTGCTACTAGGCAGCAACACAATGTAAATAGATATTTTGTTGTGTTAAAGCAAACCAGAATGAAAACAAAGCAGAAACAAGAGTTGTGAACATCATCATCTAACTTAACTAAAAAAAAAGTAAATTTTCAGTTATATTGTGTATTCAAATACTCTGCATATTAACAAGGACATCTCTGAGGCTGAACACAAACCCAAGGTATTTAAAACATCAAGAAAATTTTTTCCTCACATTTACTGAACAAATCTGTGCATTCAAAAACAAATGTAAGAAATACTTGTATTAATATATTCAGAACTCACACACAACAGTCACAACTATTTGATAGATGCTTTGCTACTGGAGGAATGCAGTGAAGAACAGAAAGTGAACAATTCCATGTGGTTCTTCATAGAGCTTTGTGTACATTAATATTTCATCTCATAGTCTGGGCTTACTGCTTCCGTTGAAATTAGTACATTGTCTCAATCTGGTTTTAGCCTAATTTGCTTTGTAAACAAGGCTAGGTGATCTGTCTGCATGCCTATGTGTTCTCCCATTAGTAATTTTGAAAATGTTTGTTTGTTTCATTTCTATGTGGCAGTGGAATAGATCTCAAAGATAATCCATTGTCCACAGACTTTGTAAAAATAGATGGCTACGATTACCAGTGTTGCCATTGAGGGAAATGCAGTGTGAACTCATTCTTTATTAGATTTGAAAGAATCCATGTGGGAAAGAGAGCTAGTAAATCCTCAGCAGGAGGGGAGAAAAATCTGTAGTGGATAAGGTTAAATACCCAACTTAATCTATGATAAAATACAAAGCCACATGAAACTCAACATCAGTAATTCTGTTCACAAAAGTACTTAATGATAAGTTCCTTCTTGTGAATACAAGAAAATTATAAAGCTACACTTTCTTTTTCTTGGGACATTGACAGAAAATCAGTGATTCTGAAACTCTGATTCTGCTGTTCTTACACGTTTATTGCATATTTGGGGGTGTGTTAGAGCTTGATCCTAGAGGATGTTTTTCTGAATTGCTATGTGGTCACAGCTTTAAATCTTTTTAAATATAACTTTTAATCATCACTTTTTTTGTAATATCAAAATTTTGGAATACTTTTGGCAATTTTTAAATATGTGTACCTTAAAATTAAGCATATATTTCCTTCTGGTAGCTGTATAACCTTAGAGTTCACAATATGAGTTTCAATGAGAACTCAAATGTTAGGTATCTGAGGATTAAAGTAATTGTATTGGGTAAATATATGCCTTACTACATACTCATTAATCTGGTTTCCTGTTTAATAATGTAAAGGTTACAGTTCGAAACAGAAACCTGAACTTGGATACAGGGAGTCATTTTGTGCAGCAAAACATGTAAATTCATCAAAATATGTAAGCATTATATAATTTACAGAAGGTAGGCGTTCTGTAAAGTGTACATGAACTAGTATTTATTGAATAGTTAAGGCCTTAATGACTTTTAATTATTTGAATTTCACTGAATTTCACTTTAAGATATAATTTTGTTGAAACTACTTGAAAAGTGGACATGTACTTCTGGTGAGATAGGCCTGGTTCTGAAGACAGGCTCCTAAGGCTAATGGGGCTACCACAGTCCCATTGGTTTCAGTGAGAATATTCCCAGTCATTATAAAAGAGGATATTAAGGGACTCTGCAGAGAAAAATGTTTTTTTGCCTGTGTGGAGGACTTGGTTATGTGTGTGTATGACTCTGAGGTGCAAAGCCCATTTTCAGACATATCATGTCAGCCTTGTTCATGTAATTTCCCTAATTCATCTTTTCTTTGCAAATTCATATGTTGTGAAATAAATTTGTAAGATGCTATAACAATATGATCCTAGTTTAAAGGTTTACAACTCCCATGTATTCATTTCCTACTTGGTCAAAAGAATCAGTTGATTTCAGGGACACTTCTGTTTGACTAGAGAGATACTGCCAACTTAAACTCATTAAGGGTATATTTTTCATGTAATTATTTGCTCTTACAGGAAGCTCCAGCTCCACTGAACTTGGGTTTAATTTTCCTCTTTATACCAATTATATTTTATAACTACTATAATGGAAAATTCTTTGCAGATGGGAATGTTTTCTAATATATTCTTCCTTATTGCATATTTGGTTTAGTTCTTTCTAATCTAATCACTTTACTCACAGTTGGCAACCTTACTGGAACTAAGAATAGTTAACAGTGCTTCTGCAGTAATTTTAGTTGACTGTGCTTTGACATATCCTTGACGAATGCCCCACAAAATGAGGATGCAGAGCACTTTGTAAAACTTGGGGTATTCATTTAATGCTTTAACAACATCTAAACTACCCATAAGCTTGGAATACATTTTTAGCCACATGTTTCTATTGTTTAAATAAGCTGTAAATGCAAGATATGTATCATCAGCAAAAATTATTTACCATCTTTCCAGATCCATCAAGATAGTTTAACTGTTACCAACCATCCAAATTTTTTGATACTTGTACTAGACTCATACTGTGTAACACATGTCATAAACCCTCTTTCACATACCAATTTCTATGTAAAACAGGTCAACAGGTATTGATAAACAACTTACCTATGTCTTCCAAACTGAAAATACAAATCAAAAGCTTTCTAAACATTGAGCTACCTAGATACTGAGAATAACTGCCCAGCCAGTCAGATTACCAAACACTGTAGCAGTAAATGTTCAGCAAGTAGTGCATTTCACTGAGAAATAGAGGCTGTTCAGCTTCGGTCTTGTCCGACAGTTTATTACAAAATTAACTTGCAATCCAGTTTAAATACACTCTAAATATTTTCCTCATCCTTTTTGTTGTTCACATATTGTGGTACTGATCTCTGTTAATAAGACCTTTCTTCCTGTTGTGTTCATATTCTTTGATTAATTACAGTATGTAAAACTTCATCAAAACAGTCTTGAAATCCATCTGAAATGAATGGCCTGCATAAGATTGCATATATCTACATGTTGTAGGGATTCAGGTACTGACCAGAGATGTATTTTAACTGTTGCCACAGTAGAAATATTCATTGATTTACTTTCTTAACTCATTTTAAAAATGCGATAAAACATATGGCAAATAAGCCAGTACTTCCAAGTATTCCACTTCCACTGGAACTTTCCCAAGTCTGGTTATATCTAGTACCTTGGAACTCAGATGTCAAACATACCCAGAAAATCTACAACATAAAATGCCCTTATTTTACTTTTTTTTTCTTAACTGCAAGCACTTCTACTGTCTCCATCTGCATCGTTCCTAGATTTTTCTATTGAGCACATTGGTTGCTCCACTTTCTTCCCACCCCTCACCCCAAGAAATGTCTATTTTTGCCTTTTGATGAAGAGAACAATCTTAGATTAGGTGTAAAACTGGGTCTATTCTAGAGGCTGCTAGCCCTGCAGCCGTGTGAAAACTGTGCTCCATTCAACTTTGCTTCCTCATTTCTTTAGATGGTCAGGTCAGCAAGAAACTTTCCTTCTCCAACTCAAACCTAAGGCTGGTGAAGTTGGAAGAAGGGAAAATACGCCAGGCCCTTCAGCTGCTCATGTTGGACGCCTCCATCCCCTTGGCTGTGGATTGTAGTTTGAATCAGCTGTTGACAAGCAATAGTCAGACCTGGAATCCATGGACATTATATCAGGATCTGTTCTGGAGCGTTGACTGCAGTAAGGATACTGCAGCTGAGAGCCAACCTGTGTGGTGGCACTTGGGACAGACAGGGAGCTTTTGGAGGGTGATGCAATACCCGATTGCTTCCCTCCTAATAAGGCTACACTACCACTTGGGGCTGGAGGCTCATAAGAAACTTTTCGTTTCCATTCATCTGGTGGCTCAGGAAGGGTTTTCCTGCGAGCAGCTGAGACTACGTTAGCAGCAATGGATTCCTGCATATTTTGGGGCCCAAAGGCTTCATCCACTAGGCCAAGAGGGGATCTTGCCGCTGCTTCCCAGGGAGTCAGTCTCTTGCCAGGCCTGTTGGCTGCTGTGTCTGGCTTGCTGAAGTAATCAGGGGCAGGCTGAAATATAAGAGGAGAAGTAGGAGACATAGCTTGAGAAATGAATGAAGAAGGTCTCCCAGGAAGTGATAATGAGCGTCCACTGCTTCTTTCCTGGGAAAACAAAATACCAAGTAGAGTTACAGTTATTAAACAACAAAAAAGGAAGCCCCTTCTCTTCACTTCCAAACTGGAACAACAGACCGGAAAACACATGACATCCTGGCAATCCTTTTTTATGTCTGTGGGTACTTTTCAATACTTTAATTTAGTGAAAAAAGAGGAGGTATTAAAAAGGAGGCAGAGACAGAAACAGGAACATAGACAGAGCAAACCGAATTTTTCAGGAAGGTAAATAGACCAAAGACAAAGGTACAATTATGTTAGCAGCTCTGCAGCTTTTCCACTACTTAGCTAGTGTGCCTTGTTCTGAAAACATCGTTCTTAATAATGAAAAAGGAAGTTATGTTTGTGACGGTTCTGTGTGTGTTTACAATATTCTTTCTAACATGCAGGCGCAGCCTAATTTATTTGATAACAGGCTCTGTCTAGGACATCTGTCTGAGAATGTACCTTTGGCAAACTCATTCTAAGAAAGACATTTCTTACTCTAAAATTATTAGGCTTATCCTAGGTTTTACTTTTCAGAGCACAAAAATGAACATGAAAAAATTAAAGAAGTTAATGCAGTCATTCACTCAATACCCTTACAGGATGCTACTTAACCTGGGTCCTTTAAAAGGCAATGCCCTCAAAATTTCAGTACATTCCGTCCCATTTGTAGGAGCAATCCATTAATATTTGACAAATCCTAATCTTCTTAGTAATGCAGCACTTTGAAACAGAAACTGTTCATGAGAAGATTCTGCTGCAACAGTTATTTGGCAGCATTCAAAACAGGTACTACAGTATTTTCTTCAAGCTAAACACGTTCGTTGCGTTACACAGATAAATTACATTGTTCTTACCGAGTAGTCTCTATACATTGATTTACACCTGCTGATTCATATCTTGAGATTTAAATGCCTTTAACTCTGAAATTTGGTGTGAAAATCCAGGCTCTTTTTCCAGGGGCTCTGCTAGAATTTAATTCAAACAACATTGGCCTCTGTTACTTTTCCTAACTAGCTTCCAAAACTTAAATTACTGTGATTGTGATCTAGACACCAGCCAATAGGTATCTGATCATAAAAGGTATAGCATATCTAGCAAAGATTCATATAGACATTTTATGTTTTATAGGCTTTTCTGTCACAAGATCTTGATGTACTTAAGAAACTTAAAAGACCTCTACTTCACACAGGATTTTAAGTTATGTTTTAATATCAGCCTTATATATGGGAGATGGAAACTGAGAAAGAGACTACTGAGTTCATCATTTTCAGTCAGTTTTGTGGTGCTCAGTCTGAATCTCCTAAAAAAGGTGTAGAGTGATTCATAGAGGTTATGTAATGAGAGTTTTGACAAGTTTCAGAAATAATGGTTTATAACAGAATGATCCTTTCGCCTCTTAACTATGACAGCTACTACCAGTTTGCAGTTTCAGAGAGGAAACTCCCAAACATTATTAATCCTACCCCCACGGGCTTATGGCAAATTTTCATGAGCTTCTACTTCTATCCAGAAAAAAAAGACCTCATATGGGGCAACTTATCTCAGTTAATTTTCAAAATTCCTCACTTAAATGTTGAGATGATCAAACATTAAAATGTGGCTGATCAGATCATCACATATAGACAGATCCAGACTGAGTACTCTAAGAAGGTAGCACATAAAAAGTAACAGTTATCTATTTGAAAGTAAGTGAATAAAAGAACATATGGAACTTTTTTCCCATAGATGAAGTTACATACTGTCAAGAGTGGATGAAATTTTCTCCATATCTTCACCAAATGGGAGGGATTTCTTTTTCTTACCAGGAAAATAAGAGTCCAGGTATTTATCATGCTTGGGGCCAATGAGTGGTAGACCCAGATAGGCCAGTCAGAATACTTTTGCTTCTTCTAATGTAATCTAATTTCTTTCTTCACTGAATCAACAGAAAAGAGCTTAGTCAGCAAGCCTGGTTAGTGCATTTTGATTAAATTATTGGCAAGAATAAATTTTTAACAGTGAAAAATCAAAATAGGTGTGCAAAATGAGATGCAGTTTCTATTAGAAATTAATCAAATAACCTGAATTATGTAATTTAGAAGATGAGGTTATACAGAGGGATGAGAAAGTTGATCAAATAGGTTCATGTAGTTAGTCTACCTCTGTTAACTGATTTCAGGAGGGTTCTAGAACATTGTCTGTGCTGAGTAGACAGTAGATTTCCCCTTTATTTAATTGAGATTCCAGTTCCAAGTCCCATTGGTACTTTGTAGGATTCCAGAGATGCAGAGGGAAATGGTATTGAAAGCAGTGTTACATAAAATATCTAACATTTCAAGACAGTGAGATAAACATACTGTTTAGTCTGTCATGCTTAGAGAAAAACTCTTACATTTTTAAAAACTCTTGAGTTCATCAAGTTGCGGAAGTATCTTTTAGGCCTATCCATTAGTGATAAAGCAGAAGCTAATTTTCTTTGATAGATTTTAATCAGAATGTTGAGTTATTTCACTATTTGTCTAACTATTGTTATCTACCTCAACTTTATTGTGCCGTATTATATAATTGTATTATTGAATAATCTTTGGCTTCAGAATGTGCATTATTGCACATTTTATTCACACTCTGTAGTAGATATTGCTTTAAAAGTTAATAGTCTCCTTATTTACCTCAGAACCCCAAGATAAGAGTAGTTATTTCAAGTCTTGTCCATTTTGCCAAAGTACTGGCTTTCAATTTGCCAGACTAGCTTATGCTTTTTTTTTTTTTTTAATTGTTCTTCTGGATTTTGCATATTTATGTACATTTCTAGACTTCATCTTAATAGCCATCTTCTAAGAGACTTCAATCTGTCAGAGAAACAGACTAGGTTATACAAAAAATGCCCCCAGCTTTGTTAGTTGCTGAGAAACTTGTTTGGAAACTAGATACATTGTGTACAGTATCTGTATCACTGAAGATAATCAGTGATTATTTCCTTCTGGATGATTGTTCAACCCACATCCAAATCACATCAACAAAGTTTCTGCTGCAATATCGAGTTTGACACTATGGTACAAACTATGTTTGATACAAACTATGGTACTATCAGCTGGAAGAATCTCATCTGTAGGCAGTTCTCTAGCATACTTGGTCCTGTTTTGGTATTCCCAAACCAGATAAATTCTTCTCTTTTTCTACTTGGTAGCTTGTATTTTTGTATTCTAAAATGTGAAATTGCATTTATGTTTCCACTGGATGTGGTAAAGTAAGGATTAACCTCTCCTTCCATGTAGGAGGGGCTGAAAAATATGTGTTTTTAACTAAGAGTTATCTATTTGGATGGTGTGAGGACAAAATCTGCTACATCAAATAGTATTCCAGATGATTTGTCTGGAAAAAGGCTTAAGTACTTTGTCCATTCCATAAGGGTCTGAAGGAATTTAAGAAAAAAACATAAGAGAGTCCCACTGACTTAGTATTTCCAGCTACAGTGTTGTGTCTGGCTGTCTGACTGTCAATGGGGAGGAAGAGTGGACCGATATTTTTTGAAGGAAGTGGTTATTGATAGAAGGAGCTGGCTGAATTCTCTACATTTTCCAAAGATAAAATGTCATAATTATGGTGAAGGTGGGCAGAAGAGGGTTTGAAGACTCAGAGGATCCAACAAGGTGAAAATATGTTTGACTGAAGTTAGCCTTTGTTATTTTGAATTAGTCTTCCTGCAGTAAAGAGTAGTTGTTATTATCATCTACCTTACCATAAGCTCAAAGGGAATGAAACAAGATTTTGTGTTAATTTTATTTTTAACAAATCTAGGAAAATTAAGTATCAGTTTTGGCCTGAAACAATTCTACAAATTTTTTTTTAGTGGCTGCAACTTGCAGTTATAATCCTTTGGATTCAGGGGAATATCTTTCTAATATTCATGTCTGTTTCACAGAAAGTTATCGAATTCCTTTTGTCACTCATGGAAGAAGTATAGCAAATGCATCAGTTTTGTGCAGTATGCCATAATGCTTCAGTGTTTACCTGAAAGAGGAGGTATTTAGTGTCTAAGTGTACTGACTACTAAGATTGTTATGGTAGTATCTGTTGTAATAAAAGTAATCCAATAGCCCCCTGCATAGCAGATTTCTGTATGTTGCATAGTGACATACGTTTGCAATAATTTATTGAGTTACAAAATAGACTATTCCTATCTACCCCCGTCTTTATTGTGCAATTGAATAATCTTTGGCTTCAGAATATGTATTATCACACATTTTTTCACACTCTGTGGTAGATAAGCACTTGCAGAAAAGCATGATTTTTCTAAAATATAATTGTATCTCAAATGCAAGAACTGAGAGATGATGAGTATAGCCTTGTTGTCATTGAGGTTAATTTTTATTTTTGGTACTGCTGTTCCTAGTCTGAAAGTCTAAGTCTGAACTTTTCTAAATTCAAAGCAGATCTGTATTTGATATTCATATAGTGATTGCTATCACTACTTTGATGTTCAGCCCCTTCAAACTAACAAACACAAACATTGGAATTAAGGCAACGTGTAATCATTATAATTCATCATTTTCTGGACAGCAGTAGCCAGACATAGGGATTGTTTCTATTCTTTTTCCTTCATATTTAACTCCTAGAGATACATCTTTTCACAAGCATGTACTAAAAAGAATGCAGAAACCCCAGATCATAAATGAGACAGTGGGAAAATTGAAGTGTAAATTGAGAATAATTATTCTACCTTCTGTTTCCCTTAAGCTACAAGAAGAAGGGTAAAGGTATTCTATTCTTCTTTCCAGAAATGGAGGGAGAAGGGAGAGAAGAGTGATATGTTACCAGAATTATTGCATTATTACGTATTCTATTACTGCAATCTTCTGTAAACATTCATTATAGTATTGTACCAGCACTTGAAGTATTATGCTGCAAAACAAACCAGAACTCTGTACAGTGATTAATTTATTCTTTTCCATTGCCTCATGTGAATGTTTTCAGAGAGAAAGATCTTTTCTACAGTAGTTACTGAAGGGAAAGTGATTCTTGGATGTCAAGAAGGGGAAAGAGTTAAGGGCTGTCCTTTGTAATCACAGAGTCCTAAGAACAGCTGCTGACTGCTCAGGTGTTTGTGCAAACAGATTAAACTGTAGGTTAACATTCATTTTAAAGAGGCAACTATTCATAAACTGGTCAATGAAGAAAACATTTATTGTAGCACAGACATCTTTGATGTTTATAAGCTGTGTATTAATATGAACTAAAATAAA
>BJBW01004915.1:60709-83791 GCA_004320125.1 Scolopax mira
GGGGTGTTCCACAGCTTCTGTGCTGGTTGCACAGCTGGGTTTTCATTCACCCAAAAAGCAGTGCCTACAGGGGTATGGTGCATACCCGTGTCTCTTCTCACCATCAGGTCCAGGCCTGAGGCTGCAACACTCACAGATCAGGACAGAGGGGCATTGCAGAGCACAGCTGTCCCTTGACAGACTCAAGACCTCCTGTCTGAGCCCAAGTAGCCTCAAAGAAGAGAATGTCTGATTTGAATACAGGGGGACAAGAAGCAGACCTTAAATAGGGCAGAAGAAACAGCCAAGGGAAGGACAGAGAAGAGACTAGACAAAGCAAACCCAGGAGCTGGTAATATTTGATATAGAAGAAAAATCTGTATTCTGCACTGGCTTGGAGAGTGCTGAGACTAGGACCTCATAGCCAAGGTTCCCGAGCATTGATGAGAAGCTTAAGGAATGGAAAATTGACCTTTTTAGCTCACAATGAGGCTATGAGAAGGTAAAGAAAAAGATTAATAAACGGGACAAGAAAGGTTTGTTTGGGAAAAACAACCCGTATACATTCCTCCAGAGTTCCAGGGAAATTTCTTCCCCAGAGGAATGGGGTTTGTCCATCCTTGGTCTCTCTGGTGTCAGAAAAGACTGTGACCCCGTATTGGAGACCTGTGTCATCCTCCATGCACAGGCAGGATGTCAACATGCATTTGCTGCCAGTTAAACTGTAGCAGCCTGATGGCAGTTGTCTGTTGTGATTGAAGCCATGCTGGGGGAACCCCTTGGTTACAGCATGCTATGTGATAGTGCTCCGGGGGTTGGTTTGTGGTTCTTAGAAAACCCTTGGGTCTTAAACACACAAAACTACCTTAAAGCAGTATTAGTGAAGTTGGAAGATGAAGTATTCAAAAGCTATGAAATTCAAGCCTCATTGCCAACTACATACACATTTTGGTTACATTTCAGGACTTTTGCCCCAAAGCTGTTTCAGGGCTTCATTTAGGAAATGAACTAGGATGATGTAGCAAAGGAATAGATTATGGAAAAGGTGCTGTCACTGGATGGATTTCATAGCTTGTCAATGAGGATTCCCTTTCTGGACTTTCACCTGGATCTGTTAACACTCACAGACTGATGCTAAGGATCACATGCTTTGATACAGTAACTAATTCATCTGCTACTGGTCTCTGAAGATGCTAAGTGTCTGGAACTGGATACCCAAGGCTACTGAGTGTCCTAATATCTTCATGCCTTATCTACCTCTTTGTAGAATGCAGTAGTGTAAAAATGAACTATGACTTCTGACTGACTTAGATATAAATAAAAAAATGTATGAGGAAATATTTCTGCATGGAGAACACACTTTGAAGAGTGCATATTAAGTAAGGAATGGTGCTAAGCATAGAACAATGTCAAAATAAAATAGTGAAGAGCTATTCATCAACTGAGTGGTACCTTCTGTGCCCTGAACTGAGTCTGGAGTCCTACAGAAAAAAAATAGCAGATAATGTGATGCTTACAAATGTTTTAATCACACAAATGCCTGGGCCAGTTGGGTTAACATTTATGCTAAGTGCCTCATTTTGCAATCTAAGCAGTAGTATTTAACTTTGATTTTTCATAATTACATAGGGTCACGTGCTTGGTTCAGTACTGTTCCTGTAGCAGTAGCAAGTCTGTCAATTTTCTCTACCATAACACCCCTCTGAAAGTAATCTTAGGATGGGAAAAGTTTATCATTTTGTATATCTGAAATGCTGACAGCATATGCAACAGAGTACAGCGCAGGTGCAGATTTACATCACCACAAATAGTTACATTACTGCCTCTCATTTTGTGTAATCTTTTGAATTTTTAATGGAATGCTATCATGAAAATTCAGGAAGTTATTTTTCTGATAGCTGAGTTTCCTCACCCTAAAGGAACGTGCAGTTATTATAACATACTACCACACAAGTTTGTGCAGGTTTCACATGAACAGTTTGTCAGGATCATTATAAACAGGAATAGATTTTTGCCTATGGATACTGCAGAGGATAGCAGAGACTTGATTAGCATACCGTATAAAGAAAAAGTCTTTGCCTGCCTCACTCAAGGAACCAAATGTTAAAATAAGGGAACCAGCATCATATGGTTGGTCTGGGCTTGTAAATGAAGAGTTCAAGTCTGCTTTTGTAGAGATCCTTCCAACATAGTATTTCACTGAGCTTCAGGATTTTTCCTACTTTTTAAATCATTTGATAAAAAAACCTAAAGTGCTTCCTGTAGTAAGCAAGTGGCCTGAAAAGCACTTGTCAAATAGAGCTCTCAAGGGATTCCAACTCCTCCCTTATGTAATTATGTGCAAAGGCAATATTTACTCTAAAGTAGCAACAGTCCTTGTCATGGGTACTGTGAAGTTTGATGGTGGCACCAAGTGTGCTATGAAATTATCAGGCTCACGTATTTTCCCAAGAAATCTACCAGCAGTGAGTAATTCAGAGTTTCTGAATCTGCAGGTTTTTGAAGATGTTGTCAAGTTTCTTCTTTGCTTAACGTTTCTATTTCAAGCTGAGCAGACTCATTATAAAACGTTACGCCAAACTGTGTAATTAAAATTTGCTCTTGCCGTGCTGAGCTGCCGGAGCGATCAGTGGAGTCCTGGGTGTTTGACTTCAGGCAAAGAAAGTTTTGTTAAAAAGGCAAGACTGGAAGAGTAGATCTTTTTAAAACCAACCATTTTTTATTCTTAAAGCTATGAAATCTGGAAAAGGATCCTGAAAAAAAGAGAGGAGAAAGATTTTGCCTGTTGTTAGTTGCGAAGAGGGCTGTTGTTTCACTGGTATTTCCCTACCTCATAGTGTACAGAAGACTCCCCGTAGAGATGCTGGAGCAGCAGGGCATGATGGTAAGGCTGGTCCTTTGTTGAGTTGTTGTCCTGGATACTTGATAAACAGTGCTCCTCCCAGATCACATCATCTGATGTCAATTTCTCTTTATAATTGCTTATAATCTTTTATCAGAGTTCACCTTAGCACTTTCGAAAACTCTTGTGTATAGGAGCTGTCTAGGATAATATGTTTATAGATCTGTTGTCTCTCAAAACAGTAGTCTGCTGATAGGACCTGCTGGTTTTAAAGCTCACTTTTTTGTTTTTGCTGGGTATTAGCATTTCAGTTCTTTCACAATAACTTTTTGTAAACAATAGAGGAAAAAATTCATGCCCATCATCCAAGAATAATCTAGACAATTTCAACAAAAGGCTGGAAATAGCCAGCCATCTCTGTGCAGAATACTTAAACCCTTCTTGCTGCTTGTTTTCTTCTCTTGTACCTTCAGTATTTCATGATCTTCTGATAGGTATTTTATCTGTGCAGTCTCTGCTTTTTTACTGGAGTTTTCTCCCCACTGCTTGGTTCCCTCTAATCCTAATAGTTTTTTCTCAAAATTGCTGCTCTGCAACTTAGCACTCATTTTCCTATCTGAACCAGCCCCTCACTTCCTAATTTCTCAAGCCTGCAGATACTCTCTTAGTATTTCTTTACTTCAAATACAAATTTGTGTCAATTCTCAACATTTAATACAGTAACAGCACTCTGCCAGAAAAACAAAATAAATTCATTGCTACATGGTAACTGTGGTGGCAGCAAAATGGGTCACTTCCGTTTTAGGGCTGATTTTGTGTCTTGAGTCTTGAATGTCTCATATGAAATAAAACTAGGTATAAGAAATAAATAAAACTAGGAATATAAAATGAGGGTCTGTGCAAGAAGACTTCAGAGAAAATTACACTGAAATATCCTTTTGATGGCTTATCTCAAAATGAATTGCCAGTGTTTCTAGGAGATAATTGGGTATTTCTTTCTATGAGGCTTGATATGAGTGTATTACAAAGTACCACACCATCGGCCAGGTGCTTTTGGAACCAAGCAATTTACTGCCACTGGATATTGTCATATGTCTTAGGGCACTGGCAAAATTATTTCTTCCACAAGAAATAGCAGAAAGCAAAAGAATGAGGCTTACTTTTAAGGGATGGTAATGTTTTGTCTGTAAATATTCCTACAGAAAAAGATCATGGCAATATCTTTCTGTTTGTTTCATAATGCGTTATTTTTTGCTGAGCAGGAACATGGTACAGGTGGTTCCTCTGGAGAAGTGGGGACACATTAAGCAGTTCTGTGTTCAAGAACTAAATTTTGTCTTTTTCATTTGCAAATAAAGTTTTCACTTTTTGTCTAAAAGCTATTCATCTCCAAAACAAAATTTTTCAATTCAGGCTTTATAACAAGAGGTTTATAACTGAATCAGAATTTGAAAGTATATAAACCTTTGATTGAGGTAGCTGTATGAAAAGGCTGTACAGAATGCGAGATCCAAACTGGTGCAGAATAATACCCCCAGTATGTGCTATAATTAAATGTGCTGACAACAACATAAGGCACTTAAATTCCTGTTGTTCTGTGAACATACTGAAAGTATTGTTATTAGGGGTGGCCTAAAATTCACCATTAAATATGCTTACATAGTTAACATAACAGTTGGTCTTGCTAGACTTGTCATATTATATTAAAATAATTCCAGTAGCTTTTTCAGAAAACCATTTACAAAAGCTCACTGCCCTTTCAAAGTGAAATTTCAGATGTCTTCTCTCTACACAAACCATTTCTTGACATTTCAGCTATGCCTGACACCATCATTAGCTTTTAATTTGGACTCATGACATTGATCAGTTCAACTTTCTCTAAATATCTGCTTCATAAGAGATCATATTTAGGATAAAACTATTACTTTAAGTAGGCTAGTCTTCTGAAATATTAATAAGAATTACAGACTTACCTGTTGAGTAAAAAGAGTCCTGAAGCCAAGTTGGATCCAAGCACTATGCATGTAGAATGATGTGTACATACAAAATTGAACACAGAGTTTGACTTTGAATGGGGTTTTCAAAAAATTTTAGCTGATTGAACAGGACCAATGTCACTGGGGTTTTTTCTTTTAACTCTTACTAGTGCATAAAAAAAATCTTTCTGTCATTGCTATAGGCCACATGAAATACAGGGAAAAAATCCAAATGTGTTCAAAATCCAAATTTGTCAGCACAGATGCAATTCATTTTCCTTTGGGCAAAGTAAAGAGAAGACATGCTCATAGCTACATTTTATATTGCTTTAACAGAAGCTGGTTTATGATTTAAACATGGATATGATTTAGTTGACTTCCTAAGTGAACTTTTGGGTAGTGCTGAAAGTGAAAGAAATAGCAAAATTATTTTGAAGGTGACAATTATGCATTCCTGTCTTTCAGGTGAATTTAGGTCTAGGCAGATGACTTAGGAAACTGAAATGTTTCAGTCCACAGTTCTCCTCTGGCTCCTATTAACTTGACTTTCTGGAGAGCAGATTTCCTTTGGATGAGAATATATCCCAGCTTTACCTCTTGTTTTTTCTGCTGATAATTAGAATAATAATGCTTGGTATTTCTTACTTGGAAAGTGATATGCCATGTAGGCATAACTAAACCTAGAAGTTAGATTTCAGTAATTCACGTTTTTCACACAGGTTCCTCAGCAGCTGGTGATGAATTCCAAAAATTACTGACCTGAGTCTGATATGATCTGGTTGGCATGCTGTGTAGCTGCTGTATCTTGTTAGTAGCCACATGCATGAACACCGACACTTGTAGTACAAGTACACAACTGCTAAAAATCTCCTTCTTAAGGAAATATTCTTGGGGTGGTAAGTGAACAAGTACAGAAGTGCGATTATAATTTAAAGATGTATTTTACAGAAGGGGACTCTAAGTATAAAAAACATGTAAGTCAATATGAGGCTGATTGGATTTCTATGTATCACTCTAGCAGCACTACTTATCTTTGGTAGAGTATTCCAAGTAGATACTAGCATCTTAAACTTCTACCTAAAATAGTATATGTAACTTCAGATAAAACTGAAGAAGGGAGAAAAGGAAAGGGGAAAAGGAAGAGGAAATGGAAGGAGAAGGGGAAAGAGAAGGGGAAAAGGACAAGATTTCATATTAATAGGATAGCATAGAAAATAAATTTCCCCTAAAATAGTCTGCCAGTCCGTATGTGTAAGTGAACCAAAAAAATAGTAACCAAACTAAAGAAAAAAAAATACAAACAGGCAGAGAGGAAAGGGACAAGTTTAATGATAGAAGAAAAATACAGATATTGAGACAGTGAAGAACAGATAGAAGGGAGATCTCCAAAGAATTAAAATATTGCTACTTTCTATTTCCAGATAAATGCAGTGTTAATTATTTCTTGAATTTTCCAAACTATTTTTCTTTCAAAATTTCCCATCATTCTCCTGAATTTTAGGAGGGAGATGGATCACTTGGTCATTTTTTTCTGAATGCAGTCAGTATCCCAATCCAAAATTCAAAGGAGTGATTTTTATTGGCTTGATTAGACTTTGATTCCAGTCTGCTTTCTGCATGTGCAACCAAATTACTTCTTCTCAAGTTTGATCACAGTTTGAGCTACATTATGGTACCAAACTAATGAGTTGTTGTTCATATTAGGGAATGTTTTCTTTGTCAAGATAGATAGTTCTACGAAAACCTCTATGATATAAAATATCCATAATATAGTCTGTAGCTAGCTGGATGGAAGTTTAAACAAATATATCAACAGATTCTGCCACCTTTATTCACAGACTGATGCATTAATCTTTAGTTTCACACTTGGGATGGATTTTGATACCCTTAGTTGTGTGAAACACCCTGTTTTAGGCCTAGCACTACTGATGTTCACAGGACTGCTTACTGAAAATATAGCTCCTTGATTTCAGCAAGACTGTGAATTCACTGCAATGTTATACCATAGGTTTCAAGACCATGCACTCTTAAGAATTTTCTACAGTAGCAGTATTTCAATACTTGGGCCCCAATACAACAAGCAAAAGGTGAAAGTATAAGACCAGAGTAAAAAGGTTTAAAGTGGGAAGAAGCACTGTAAAGCCCCAAGTGAAAATAAACAAATGTGTACCAGAGACCAATAGGAAGACATGGTCATATTTATGATTTACTGTTAAGTGCTAATTTCTGTGGCATATACTACTCTGGTTGCAAGAATCAGTACTCTTGAATGTATCTATCCCTTCAGTTCTCCATCACTGTGCTTTCACAAGAAACTATTGCATTACGTTGCAGCTGCAAAACCCATCTCACCTCTCTGACTCTTCAGTAATTTTGATTTACTGGCTTCTATCTTACTCGCTGGATTCAAAGCAAACTTTGGCTAAAAGTACGTCTGCACTTGGGATGTCAAATTTCCCCAAAATGGGAAATCTTTAATAATTTTTCCAGCTGTCTTCCCATCTTTTTTAAGTCTTCAGAACACTCCAGCATCTCTTATAGGACATTCTCTGTGAAATCACAGAGGCAATTCATGATTTTGGATCACAGCTGATCCACATAGCTTACAAACTGGCCCTGGCCGATCAACCAGATTTCTGTGGAAGGACCTTTGAGCCAGGACAGATTCCAACTGAATTCAGTGGGGTTCTGTGCAGGCCAAAAGTCTATCCAGTTGTATTCTGCTAGTGATCAGTCAGAGTCTAATACGGTATATCTATTTTATGCTATGTTATTAATACATATTACTATTAATGTCATTTAATAAGGCACTTCTTAAAAAAAAAAAAGTCCTCAAATCCCTAGGTCATTAGAACATAGTTGGGAAGGGGAGAAGAAAGCAAGCTCTTCTCTATTAATTTGACATACCAGGAATATTGCTTACTGTTGTTTCTGTTGTAGTAGTCCTAAAGCAAAAACCTAGCGTCCTGCTTATATGATACAATGGTATCTATTAATTTCAGGATGTTACATGTATAAATCATCTGATAATATACATAAATGTGCTAAAATTTGTATCTGTTTTTATTCCTTAAAACAGTTCAAGTATTTTGGACCCAGATTTGAGGTGATAAGTCTGATGTTATAAAGTAAGCTATTGGCAATGTTTCCATGCCAAGTTACCACTGCAAACAATTGGTTGCAAGCAAAACGGACACTAAGTTTTGGCTATAAGATTTACTCTTCAATAATTGATGGCTTCCACACCTGTGCAGTGACGCCAGCTTTCTTTGCAGAGAATTTTGGCCTCGGAGCAGTAAACAAAGTTGTGGTGGTTTCTGGCTTAGAAAATGCAGAGTAGCTTGTAGGTGAATATGGTTCATTTACTGGGATAGAGGCATTTGATTGGAACGAAGGTTGAGAGCCGTAGGCTGGCACGGAGTACACTGAGGATGCCCGGACGTTAGTAGGAGAGCCAGCACTAGGTGGTCTTAAAGGTAGAGCTTGCTTTGAAGTGGGCAACTTTGATGTCTGCTTAATAGCAAGGCTTTCCTTAGTACTAGGAGGTTGAAAGGTAAATAAAGATGCGTCAAGTTGATAAGGTTGATGTTTCATAATATCCAAAGCATTGAGACCTTTCTTAGGTTTTCTTTTTGTATTTTTGGTAGCTGCAGTGGATTTAGAGGAAGACTTGCTAGCAGCAGGAGGATAAGATGGGCAGTGGATGGGATTATAAGCAACGGGTGGAGGTGCACGAACATTAGATGAATATTTCCAAGAAGCTGGTAAAGATGGAGTTGGAGATGAGGCTCGTGCCATGTTTGCCTGCACAGTCTCTGAATCTACCACATACTTCTCCATTCGAGAATGCCTTCTGGCAAACAGCTGTGCTCCTTTACCACTCATAGCTGGTGGCATCTCAAAGGGTGGCTTTGTTTCTCCAGCACTTGGGGTGACTGGTGTTGTCTTGGGTGTATGGTTTGGACTTGCTTGGGTTGCCTGAGGCCCTTTGAAAGGACCAGCTAGGTCAAGAGTACTTGGGGGATGGACAGGAGAAAGAGGATACTGTGGAGATTTGAGTGGTGCAGGATATGCTGCCTGAGGTGAGGCTGGTGCTGGGAAAGAAGGAGCCTTGTTAGAAGCCGCAGCTGGAGGTGACCAGACTGGTGACACTGGAGTACCAGCAGTAGGAGAGACTTTGAGTGAAGGCTTTGGAGCAACAGGGGGAGGGGCTTTTTGTTTAGATGCTTGAGTCTGCATGAAATTGCAAGCTTCTGCTCCCAAACTGAGGTAGTCTTCTTCAGGTCCTGACTCAAAACCAGCTCCAGTACCTTTTTTGCCCTCTGCATTATGTACAAGGGATAACAGGGCAGGATTAGGACTTACTTTGGGTGCTTCCTTGAAAGTGAACATAGGTTTTGAAGTGCTTCTTCTCTTTGCCTCTTGCAGTATCCCAGTTCTTTTGGCTGGCACCGCAATCCTTTCATCTCTGGATGCTATGCGTTCTGTTGGCTCGCTGAGTGACCACGCAGTTGGGGCAGCTCTGCTGGCTACAGGAGCTGAAACAGGTCTGTAGAAAGCCTCGGGCGGTGGGCTAATGGAGCAGTAAGCAGGTGGTGCTGGTATATCTGAAAGAGGACTAGTGACATTTCTTATGGGTGAAAAAGGTGCAGCTGCCCGGTTTTGAACACCAGAAGGGAAGGGTTTAGCTGTTTTGTTCAAGGATGCTGCTTTCTGAGCTGCAGAGGACTGAAAAGAGAGGTTTGTGTCTGGTGCTAAGCCAAAGCCGTTTTGTTGTACTGTTTTGCTATGATTCTGGCTCATGTCTGTGTAGCTTTTGCTCACACGGGTCTGCTGTCTTGACATTTCTTCCTCTTTTGTTTGATAGACCGAAGAGCTTACTTTCTGGAAGTTCTCTGACATGGTGGCTTCCCTTCGCTCCTCTGTAAGCACCGTGCGTGCCTTCATCTCCTCTTGCTCGGCTGTAATCTGATCCATCCTCTGCCTCCTCTTGGCAAACATGAGGGCCCCTTTACCTGTGCTCTCTGGAAGCGTCTGCATCTCGTCTCCACTTTTTGTCTTCTTTTCAACCTCAAGTAAACCACTGTCCCAGTCAAATGTCACAATCTTACTGTCGTTGTCAATGTCAGAGAAGAAATCTTCATCTATTTCTGACTCACTTGTTGCAAGCAAACTCACTTCAAAAGTGTTTTCTTTGTCCCCCTCTTCACCTTCACCTTCTTCACCCTCGTCTTCGTCACGTTCTAACTCCCCAGTACCGTAGCTAACTAAAGTATATTTCCTTGCCCTTTGGCGACGCTTCTTGAACATCAACACCCCTTTAGAATTGGGATTGGGAGCTGCTGTCAGCAGCAATGCAATACTTTTACATTTAGATTTGGCTTCTTTGACCTGCTTCTCTGAGAGACTCTCACTTCGCCTGAGCCCTATGGAGAGAATTGAAGTGCACATTTAATTGCATGCAGCCCAGAAAAATACAAGGAGACTAATAACAAATAGTTCTGCGTTCATCTATGCTGAAATCTACCCGCTGTTCCTTTACCCATATTAAAACATTTCATTTGCATGGAGAGATCATCATACTTTTCCCACAATATCAACTATGTTTAAATTCCATACCCAGCATTCCTTAGAGTCACACCCATGCAAGTTTAAAGGCTACATCACTTTCTTTAGGACTGTGTTAGTTCTACAGCAATGTTACATGTTTCTTTATTTCTAGCGGTCTCGATATTTATTACCCTAAGTAATCTCAGTAGCAACATGCAGAAGATATTTTCTCATTTATTCAATTTCTGTGGTCTGGCATTCATCAAGTGTTTGACCACAGTTCCTAGGCTTACAGCAGACATGCCCAGCCAGCCAGGCCCATGACTGCTTAACACCTAAGACTAAATGAAACTGACTGTATTCTGTCTGATGGTGGCAGCAGCTCCTGCCATTTATGTGTTTGTTTTGCTCACATGTATTACAAAATGTGTATAGTTGATAAAAGTCAGTATGCTTCTATGTATTAGCTATTTAAAAGCAAGTGTACATCCAAAAAGGCATACACAGAAACCATTAACTTTCACCCCTTGGAAGCCATGGGAGGTTGGCCATGGGAGTTGGCACTCAACGAAAGCAGGTTTCAGTCTTTTAACAAGCATTACTAGCCTGAAATTTAATCCAAAATTGCATAGAATATAAAAGCTCCAGAATATTTACTTTGAAAATGTGGCAAGAATAACACACATTTAAGAGCTGAATGGAAGAGGCTCAACTAACTTTTCAAGAGTATTCACTAGCATATGTCAATAATACATATTTCTCGAAGCATAAATTACTAGTTTTCATCAAATCATGTGGAACAGGAATTGATGTGACTGTAAAGCTGTATGAGCGGGACTGCTTTCTTGTTATGTGACATGCTCCATGTGCCTCATGGGACAAGGGTAGTCAGGGGGTGTTCCTCTTTCTTCCCCTTCCTTATATTCTACCACTACAGCTCATGTTTAGACTTAAACACCCATTATAACTTTTAATTTTACAAAAAAAACATGCATAGTATTTCCTGCATACAGATTGGTCCCCTGTGCTTGGTAATTCATTTGTTCTAATGTGTAGATAGTATTTTACAAATAAGAATAATAATAAAAGCAAAAGTTTCTATAGATTAAATCAGTGATTCCTAGGGATAATGACTTCCACTAGATTAGAGGGCATTGAGATTGTCATAATTGAGATGGGAAAAGAGCAGAATCTATGCTGCTGAAAGCAGTGTTCATCATAGAGTATGTAGTCCCTTCTTTGTACTTTTGCCTTATTAGAGAAACACTGCAAGTAGTTCTCTAAGAAAGATAGAGTCCCACAGTTGGTTCTAACTTCGCTGCCAAAATGTAAAGCATGTGCACTTTTCTTTTATGCTTCATTTAATATTCCAAAAATATGTGGATTGCATACAGACACTTAGGCATAAGTAACTGCTTAATCCACTTGCCAATAAGATACAAATGGTTATCATGCTAAAAATATGCTTACAGAGGAATTAGCAGAGGCTTAGCAGACTAATTCCAACACTGCATATGAAATAGCTTGTTGCTACAGTATATCACTGCACACATTCGAGCACCTTTGACATACTGCTACTAAATCCCCAGACAGGATTCTTAACATTGTTGGGAAAGAGCAAGCAACCAATAGAAAGGTTCCAAATGAATCAAATCAAACGATAGAGAAATAAACAGATAGATAGATAGATAAGTAAATAAACAATATATGTCTACACTCAATTAATATTGGATCCAGTTGCAAGTTTATTTTCATGTAAACTTCTTAGACACAGTTTGAAGCTGACCTCTGGGTATGGGAGTCAGAAGAAATAGCATGTTCACTTTACAGTCTAGAGAAGAGTGACAAAACTGAAAGGATCATGTAACAGTTATACACATGCTAGTGTCTGTCAAAATCTCTTCTGCAGGCAACATCAAGCTTTTCTAATAAGCTTTCTTATTAAATTTTAAGATCCATGGCATGACTTTGATTTTAGATGATGCAAATGACTAAACAAACTTTTTGCTATAAAAGGAGAAATCCACAGGATTCACTTAGATGTGCGCAAGCAACTTGCTTTTTTTTTGTTAATATTCTACAGATTGCCTCTGAATATACATTAGACCAATGGAATTCAGCCTTTTTTGGAGATGTAAGTATTTTTAGTTGGACAAAGTCGTGAGTTAATTTCAAAGTGGAAGTCTTAAGCAAAGTTATTCGGCACAGTTAAGGCATTGGTATATTCTTGGCTCATCACCAGGAGCATTGTATTACCCTGAAAAATATATAAAGCAAGAATAGAAACATCCTTTAAAAGAAAAAGATGGAAGGCAAGTTAGAAAATTGCAGAAAAAAACTAAACTTTTTTTTTTTTTCAAATGCTGTCTAAATTCTGAAATTATGTTAAAAGTTACAAAAGATACCCTCAGGCAGTGCAAATGATTAGATGGGAGATACTTACTTGCGTGCCTTGCCCTGTGCTTGAGAGGTCTGTGATCCCTTTCAGAGTGCTGGTCCTCTTCTCCCTGCTCTGTGCCTTCTGATGAGATTGCAAAGGAGAGGAGGGAAGGAGGTGCTTCTGACTGCCCTCCTTCCACTTGAGAATCAACACACCCCCTTTCAGCTAGAGACCTGGGTGCTTCCTTCTCCCTCTCCGAACAGTCTAGGATCACCTCCACCCTCGGGAGAGATGGAGCTGCACCTTGGATCCTCTTGACCTCTTTGCTAGAAAACTGGACTACTTTGCTTGACCACTGGATGTTGCCCTCTTTCACACCCATGGGAATTGCAATTACAGGGCTAGTCCCATCTTGTACACTGGGTCCTCTTCCTGAAGGGGTGCATTTTTCTGCCCCTGAGAGAGTCACAGCAGGAGCATTGGTGCCCTTGTGTGCATCATTTGAGAGGGACAACTGCAGTTCAACCATAGTACCTGGCCTTCTTTCTTCTGTCTTTCCTCTGAGAGCAGCTTCATCTGTCACAAGCACATTGGAGGTGCCTATCACTTTAGGAGTAATTCTGTGGCTTTGTGTGGTCTCTTGTTTCGTTTCAGAAAAGTGTATGTTGCTTTCTTCTGCTCCCTGGTGAGTCTCAGTGTATATCTCTGTGATGCATAAATCTCCATGGGGTATCTCTTTTGCCATGTTAATTTGCAGTGTAGTACTCTCCCTATAGTCCTCATTCTTTATGTCATGGTGCTTTCCATTTTCTCTTTCAGCACTCAAGGTTTCATTTATTCCATTGGAGGATCTGCACATATATAAACAAGTAATACAAGAAATTAAGCTGCTGTAAGCACAGCAATTGTAAGTACAGTTACAAAAGCAATTTCTGTAAAGTATCTTTTCCCCTTTATTAATTGTGATACCTGCTAGCAGGTCCATTTAAGCAGAAGAATTTTCACAGAATGTAGAGGTCTTAAATGGAAGCATCTTTGTGTCTTTCAAAATTCTTCAACTTAACAT
Organism: Scolopax mira; assembly: GCA_004320125.1. NCBI lineage: Eukaryota > Metazoa > Chordata > Aves > Charadriiformes > Scolopacidae > Scolopax > Scolopax mira. The sequence goes on from BJBW01004915.1 coordinate 74,503, forward strand.
TCAGTAAAAGGGAAATGACACTACTGCGGTAGAACTATGGTTCTACTTGTATCCTTCTGCAATGTTGGGTTATATCATTCCTAACATCAGTATGCTTTCACAGACACATTTCTGCTATAGTGTTTCCAGACAAATGCTGCTGACACTTCTGGGACAATACTTCTTTATATTTCACATGCACATGAGAAAATTAACTTTGCATGACACCAGAAGAGCAGTTAATTTTTGACTCTGTGGCTACTACTGCAACTGTTTTAGGCACCATCCTCACATACAGTTCTTGTTCCAAATAGTTTACTCTGTAGGGAATAAATATGTAGTGGGTGAGGATCAGAGGGAGGAGAATAAATACTTAAAATACACATTCAAAAATTCCTGTGAGGATCATCATCCTTATATATCATGGAATAATTAAAACATTCTGGGCCTATTCCAGTTATCTAGTGAAGAAGGGTAGCAAACCCATACAATATTTCCTAGTTATTAAAAAATACATATTTCTAACTGGCAAATGTTACTTTGACTTCCTGAAGCCTTCTGTATATCTCAGTGTAGCTCCCTTTTTAAAAACTATTCATTGTCCTGGCCCAGTTAGGCTGTTTTACTGGAGTTAGGACTCCTAGTGTACTCTCTAGCTTCTTCTTTCAGTACTTTGGGCCATATTAACTACTATTAATTTGAGAGGAAGCCTTTTCTGTACAGCAAGACTGCAGCATGTTATTAAGGCTTTGTGTTGACTAGATGGTAGCAAAGCACTTTTTCAAATGAGGGAAGCGGTAGGTACTCAGTAAAGTATTCATATCAAGTATTGTGGAGATTTCTGAAATCAAAAGCGGGTCCCAGGTATTGTGAAACTTTGGAACCCCCTACAAAGAAAGGCTGGAAGAAGCAACAGAAGAAATAAATCTGTCAGTGCACTGAAGAAACTTCAATATCATTTGCTTTTCTAGCCATGCAGCCACACTGTTTGTAACAGTCTGGGTCTGCCTCAAATAGCACAAATCATGTAACATCCATTAAACCACATATGGAACTACATAAAGGTCAGACAGATTTTAATTTAGGGAGCTCCTTGTGAGTGCTGCTGGATTCCATCTTATTATGCTATTTGGATGATCAATTGTACTGCTCTTAAGTACAGATAAATTACAGAAATCTATAAACATTTCCTTGTAAGATATGAGACTAGGGGTTGGAACAGATAAATGTTAGCCTTTATTGGTAGCTGAGTGATTGTGTGTATGTTTGAGAGAAAGACTTCCACCTTAAAAGGCCCTTGCTACTTATGGATATACTTCTACTCTATATAGACATAAATGTGTATCAGTGTGTCAAGAGGCAGAGTACTGGGCCTGATCTCTTTTTTTTTTTTTTTTGTCATTTAAGATTATGTTTTGTCAAATTATTACTTTTGTTTCAGGTCTTTCCAGCTCACTGCAGGAGCAACACCCCTGGTGTAATTCCAGGAAGGAAGCAGAACTCATGGAGGCAGCACAGCAGGGTTTGTCTCAGTCATGTTTTATTCCCTACATGGTGCATTTCATTTTGGTATGCACAGAGCACACTCCCTACTCCCCCCTAGAAATTTTCTTTCTAGACTCAGCAGTAGCCCAAGAGTTGCTAAAACTGATGTGAAAAGAGTAAGCTAGTGTTTCTGTTTCTGTCCCCACTCTTAGTATTTCCTGGATACATCTGTTCAGCATTTGTCAGGAAGGTCAGTAAAATGTCCCCCCACATGGCATCTGGAGAGTGCCTGCCCTGCAGGGTGTCTCTTCCCTCTCATCCTGTAAACCAAAGATCTTGTGGATACTGCTGTTCAGTAACTGACTGTGATTTACAGGGGATTGAGAGAACTTTTTGTAGACATCAAAGGGCAAGTAGCGTTTTAAAAACTGATTTAAAAGCCTAATTTTCCTCCCACTAAGCTTAGTGAGAGCAGAATTTGGCTAACAATGAATGTCTATGAAAATCTCATCCTTCATGCAAGTAGTTCAGGAACAGTGAGAAGCTTCCCAAGGAGAAATATTCTTCCCTGCCAGCTTGGGTGTAAAGATCACCACTGTAACACCACTTTAATTAGGCATTATTCTTTCCTCATGATTTCCAGTTTTTTCTTGAGATAGCTGCTACCAAGTGGCTACTCAGGAAAAGAAGGATTTGCTTCTCATTGCTCTCAGAGGATGCTAATACACTTTCTGAAAAATCCTTCTGTTGATAGTACTGAGAGGGCTACTACACACAAGGGAAGTGGCAGGGAAAGAGAAGTGCTTCAGTTAATTCCCCCATACCTGAAAATATTGACAGTAGGGGCTGGCAGTTGGGGGAGATGAGCTGAAGAGAAGAATGACTCAAAGATTCTCATGGTGAATTCCTTTAGAACATTTTGGTCACTTTCAGTGTTGAGCAACTGCAATTTTCTTAAAATTTCAAAACCAGACACAGTTTCATCCCATGTGAATTATGTGGTCTAAGCACTGTTTTCCTTCTGATTTTCAGAAGATGTCCTGCCATTCACCATACATTCAGGCAGGGGCAATGGAAGATGCGGTGTCACCTTAACTGGAGCGTACTGTGGTCTTCAGACCAACTGAAATACCAGTTACAGAGCAGCAACAGGCAGGAGTCAAAGCATAGGGAGCTATTTCTATGGCTGCAAAGAAGACAGCTGGTCAGCCACAAATACAGTTTTTACAAGTGCAATTTCAGAATTGAAAACATATCACATGAGGAGCAGTCAGATGGTACACTGATGAACTACAAACGAGCTATGGACTATGGAGAAGGTAAGCTGTAATCTTCAGCTATCACTCTTCCCCTGATCTCCATCACATTGATTCATTACTCACCCCAAGATGAAAAGCATAGACAGGCCATGCAAAATGTCTGTTATAAATAAAGTGAATACTTCTTGAAAGCATCTTGTTTGGGAGGCAGATTGTAACTTTGAACTACTAGACACTTTAGGAAAGTTCATTTGCACAGGTTGCAGAAACCACAGAGGAATTTCACATGCCATTTAGATATCCCTGGTAACCAGAGACAAGTGCCTTTTTTTGCACCAGAGTCCTTTCAGAGCCTTTCCAGTGACACTGCTCTGTTAGCTGTTGTGATGAATCCTGAGCCCTTCTGTCCTCCTGCTTGTGCCTGTGGGAGAGCAGACACAGGGAACTGCAGCAGCTCAGGGGGGAGCCATAATTCCTTAAAAGGACAGTGCTCGTGTCTTTTCTTCCTCTTCTTACCCTCACTGAGGGCAATTCAGAGTTCATCTTGTCCAAGTTCACAAAGTCTGGGGAGAATATGCTTACTGTAGGTGGTTTTGAACCCAAGATTGCATGCGTTACACTGATGACAACCACAGAACAGTCATTAGAATAGACTGATGTGCTGGGAGCAGTAATGCTGGCTTGCTTGCAAATTTACATGAAGATTCTGTACTCTAAGAAGCTCAAAGTATTTTCAAAGAAAACTGAAATTCACTATTGGTATTTAATAAATGTAGAAGCTGAGACCTAGAGACCTTTAAGTGACTTGCCCCACCTCGTCTACTGAAGTGTTAACAGCTACAGAAATAGAATTCATGATTTCCAGACCCTCTTCCCCTCCTGAGTGCTGACACATTTTACCACCCAAGAAGACCGTTTGCAACGTCATCATCAAGGCATATCTGTGTAACACACTTTCTCCATCTATACAGCCTTTGCTTTTTGTAAGCCTCACTTCCCTATCTATGGGGAATAACAACACTTCACTACTTCAAAGGGGTGGAAAGAATAACTTAAGACTCTGCAGTATGCAGATATGGTAGTGGACACCTTGTAAGTATTAAGAATACTTAATGAGAAATAAAAACTTTACATTTGGAGATTGTGCTTTTAATTCTGTGCCTGAACTCTGCTGTTTGAATTATATGCATTCAGATCAAATACTCTGTCTTCCTTCCCTTTCCCATACAGACAAGCAGAATTACAGACATAAATAAGAGGACTATCAGAAGTTCACAGTATTTGTTGCAAAGTGAGTGCATTTAAAACCAGTATTTTTCACGTGGTTCACTGAACAGAATTGCATCAAAGCATTCTGAGCATTCCTGTACCTCTTGATAAGCATCTGCAGGACATCAGTCAGGCTTTCCATCAGAACAGTAACTTCAGCGTAGGTTAAGTCTCCACAAGGCTTGCCATTGATAGACACCACCTCATCTCCCTCACACAGTCCAGCTTTAGCTGCTTTGCTCTTGCTGCGAACCTACAAGTCAAAAACAAATTCCAAATTGCACAATTAGTGGTCATTTAAAAACAGCAGCAACCATGTACTCAACTTACTTTTGTCTGTACAAAAGAAAAAGGATCAGTATTACTGATCATAAATTTCTAGTTACACAAATTAATAACTTGTCCCAGTTGAGGTTAATAATGTTCTGGCCAGTATTAATGAATACAAAACCAACTTCTTTACTGAGCTTGTGAGCTAGATGTCAAATACAATCGAATTTGTTTTCAAAAAATGGAGACATAGAAGTTTGGGACAACAATCAGCAATTGATCAGAGTTTAGCAGAAGTGCAAAAAAACCCTACTAGTTCTTCCCCAAATGAAACACTACTAGATCTGAAATCTATGCCGATTTTTTAAAAGAAGAGAATAGCACCTCTGGGCAGAATATCAGTATCTACATGCTGTGAGAGCTGTAGGTATAAGACTTCTGGTATACTGGACACCTTTCCTTACATGCCTAACTGTAGGTTTAGTTGCCAAACTAAACATCTGAATCCCTGGAGATCCTAAATCCATGTTTAGCATCTAAATGCCCGGATTTATTAAAGTTAAGACACACCTCTTACGTTTTAACCTTCCCTGTTAGGTACTCATTCAAGAATCTTCCGCAGTTTGGTTTTTGGTTTTTCAATTCTTTTTCTGCTGGCAGCATGTTATAACTTACCATGGTCTTTGTATAACAAAACCTAGACAGCTCTAACACCACTCGAGGTATGCCATACAGTTGACTGCTATTTTTAAAGTACATATTTGGCAAACAGTGTGTTATATTAACCAGGATGCTTGTAGGAGTCTATTTTAGAATGACACATACACATAAAAGGGCTGTCCTTGGGTTCTTTCTCTCAATCTTCTACTTGTTGGTGTGAGTACTTTGGCCTTATACAATATTCAGTTGGTGGGTCGCTATGTTATCCTTCTTAATTCTCATGGTATTTTCTTAAAAAAATTTTAAAGAAGTAGTATAGTTATACCATGCTCACAAGAGTAGAGACAGGCCTCACCGTCTCTAGGAAAGTTACTTCTGATATACACCAGATTTGAGGGTGCAACTGTCCCTCAGAGCCATGGAATTATCCCAAATATACTATTATGCCACTGGTCTGGTACCGAAGATATATTTCTGGAGGCAATTTTGAAAAGTTTCTTGGAGTCAGGATGATGTGCAGAATAAAGAGTGAGGCTGCATGTTTTTTTCTGTGGTGAGGCCATAAATCTTTGTTCTTTCAATGTATACATAGCCATATGTCATATTATGGCTTTTAGAGCAGTGAAGAAGCAGAAGCCTGGGTGCATACAGAAGCCAGTTTCTACCTTGAGAGTTAACATTTACAAATATGGAGTGGTATGCTGCTCTGTTTATCTTGCCTTAAACAAGAGCACAAACATCTTTGTACTTTGCAAAGAAGTGACAGTATAAACAGTGTTTAGAATGTTTTGCTTCATATATGCACTAGGATTTGGGTTGAGGTTTTGTTACTGTATTTTTAAATAGGAGGATATGCTATTAAAATTTTACAAGACATCTTAGGCCTGAATTTAAATATTTAATAAGGATGCAAGGAAGAATTTAGAATTACTCTTTTTCAGAAAAAAACCCCATAAATAGCAATTACAGCAACATGGGAACTCTGAAATAGAATTATGTGATACCTAGATTGTGAGAAGTTATTTCCATTTCTTTATTAAGTGTCTGAGAATCTGGGGTCAGTTCTGTCATAGGTTGCCATTATAGCAATGTGTCTCAGGAGATAAACTGTTCCATAATTTCAGTGATTTGTGTCAAAAAGTGAAGGTACAAATTTACCATGTTAATAGTTCTACATGAATTGCTAAACAGCTCAACCAGTTTTATAATTCTTTAAACAGACCCCATGGTAGCATTCAAAGAAAATAGACAAGAATATTGAATTTCCTTTTATAGTTCTTGAAAGCACTTCTCATTTTGCTGCCTTGTGAGTTGTTGAAAGATCACAATTGTGAGATATTTACAAAAACTCAGCCCCTTCTTTGACTTGTCACGCAGGAAGAAAATTACAGTAAGTTTCTGTATCTCCCCCTGGTAGCCTTTCAGTTCATACAGCACATTCAAGCAAATTTGCTGTCGCTATTATATACCAAGGTTTATCCACATAAATCAAACCTTTAACATGATTTTGCCATTGCAGGATCACACTGCACATGCTGTAAGTGTTAATGGTTCTGACTGTATGGTTTTCCTGCCTGTGTATCAGCCTTTTTCCCAGCATCCCCCAGAGACACCTGGCCTCCCAAGTTTGAACAACGTCAATATAAAATCACCCCAGTATTATTTTTTGTATTTCTGTTAGAGGAATAAAAGCAAGGAGGAAGTACTGACAAAAAAAATGAGCAAGGGCCAGTTGTATAGTAAAGTATAATAGATTTCTGCTGGGGTAGAAGTAGTACATCATAATTTATTTTAGCCTCAGGATATCACAAGGTTACTCAGCAATATACAGACTGCCTTGCCAGGCAAGCTGTAATTCTTTCTGGTTTTGTTTATTTGTCCTCACTGGAAATCCCCCAAAATGGACAAATAATTTAATCATCTAAACCAAAATTTTACAGATTTATGGGAAAAAAAAACCAAACCAAAACAAGAAGATTTGTGGAAAGCAGGATCTTCTTCATAAAATATGTTTTTAAGAGGCAGTTTTCTCTCAAAGGAATCACAGAATCTTCATGGGTGGAAGAGACCTTTGAGATCATTGAGTCCAACCACAAAAACAAAAAAAGAAAACCACACCAAAAAAACCCACAAACAGACATGAACCAACAATCTCAGGCACTAGAGCATGCCCTGAAGTGCCATATCTACACATTTCTCAAATACCTCCAGGTATTGCAACTGGGATGGCAACTCCACCACCTCCCTGTGGCAGGCTGTTCCACTGCCTGACCACTCTCTTAATAGAGTAATTCTTCCTAAGTTTTGGCTGAAAGCCTTTGACAAGCCCATTGGGAAACAAACACTGCCTTTATTAGCAGAAATACAACTTAGCCACATGAGGGTGAAAGAAGAAACCTTTATCCAGTTCTTGGGAACAAGGCATACTTGGTTGTAAAGCAGAAGAAACTCTTCCAAAACTAGTGATCCTGCTTGCTGTATAACGCAGCCCAGGCTTCCTCACTGACATATTTCTCCTGTCTTCCTTGGACTGGAGTTTTCTTTAGGAAGGAAAAGTGTTTTTCCTGTAAAATCTGTGAATGGGATGTCATTACTAGAAAAACACGTTTGTAAAAATTTCCTTAGTTTTTCAATGGTTGCCATACTGGTATAACACAAAGAAGCTGAGCCTGTTGGGTTAGTGCTGAACCTCTCAAGACACCAGCTGCTCCCAGGGCATATTGAAGCATTTTAGCCCACTTTGCCCCTGTGCTGCCTATGTTGCTTATCTGCTCCCCCTCAGCCAGGACTACTCCTTTTTATTTTTCAGGTTATATATCGTGTGCTCATTAGAATGTTTCAGCGTTCTTCCAATCACAAAATTTCCAATGAAATGGCAATGGAAATAATTACTCTGACTTCCAAAGGTTTTAAGGCAGTTGTCGTGCAAGGTGTATTGGTATTGCAGCCGTATTGGCCTTAGTCAATGCTGAGCACTCTCTGCCCGTAAGGAGTTTTAGATTTCTGAGTTTTTAGCAGTATTAAAACTTTGAATATAAGTAGTTTTACATAAAGACTTCATGTTATTCTGAGCCATTTGTTGTAATATTCTCTAGTTTCAGTTTAAATTGCTATTGCTAGAGAGTGTGAAGAACAGTGCTAGATTACTTGGACAAATTACCTAAGTATGTAATTTCTTTTTGTTCCCAGATCACTCCTGTATGCAGAATTTCTCACTGTCAGGAGTGCCCTGTGCTGCTTAAAATGTCAAGTGCTGAGCAATTCCTCATCTCCACTGAAATGTTAACCTTGGGGGAAACTTTGTGAAGGACTTCACCTAATTGCTGGCTGTTATCTGAGCACCACGGAGGACCCCAGACCCCTGAGAGCAGGGCAGCATGAGCCCACACAAGCAGCAGCAGCACTGCTCCCTGGGACAGAAGGTCACAGGGGCTGCTAGAGGGCTTCTCACCCACTCACTTGGCACCTAATCACAAGCAGCTGCTTCAACAAGGGACTGGGGGCTGTTCAGAGTCTCTACAGGAGGGTCTGTGAAGATTCAGGCTGGAAGCTGAGTAAGCAAGGTCTGGGTTCTGTGTCGCACAAGTTGTGAGATCAGATCCCAAAGGCACAGGTATGTAGTCGGGGAAAGTGTGGGATAGTAACTCACTATGGGTTGATGGTAGCTGTGGGATGCTGCTGGGGTTGGGGTGGTCATGGGTGCCTGCAGCACACGGCAATTTCAGGCAGTTTCTTAACCACTGAAAGATGAATAATTTGAGGTCTACACAGTGGCTGTGCTCGTATTAGAGTGGGGCAAAGCGGTTGGGGGTTGTAGAGAAACCTATATCTGCATGTGTGCAATCTGCAGTCGTTTTACTCTAGATTAGCTCTAGTCTCTATCATTTGCAGATTCCATCCTGGGTCACAATATTAGACCTGCTCCTTTGATTTAGTCTGAAAGCAGTTTAGTTTATACAACCCCAAACCGTTCCATGCTATGAAACACCATATGGTAAATCAGGATCATGGGGAAATTTGCTTCAAGATAAAAAGCTGAATTATTTGCACCTGTTACTTGTTGTGGCTGCAAGTGGATGCACAGACAGCAACCGGGTCTCAGTTTACCACCTCATGATCTTGGTTGTGTGTCTGAACCCTATAATAAGCAGATCAGAGAGTTGAAGTATGTTGAACCTGATAACAAGGTCAGTGAGTTGGAGTTTAAAGTGAGGCAAATGAACATGAGGACACTCTGCACTCCTGGTCCTCCAATTGTGCAACTAGGAAATTGTCGGGATATTTCATAGTCTTGCTTTGCCAGTGACTTTTGGGAAGGATGATGTTTATCTTATTCTGGTGTGCTGCTAGGAGTAAACACCTGTGTC